>WWET01002975.1:86727-96878 GCA_011038615.1 Limnodynastes dumerilii | reverse complement strand
TGTTGTTAGGAGTATGAGAGAAAAAAAGGGGGGGGGGGGAGTTTAGTTGGTCCCTTCTATTCTGGATATGTGCTTTCTATTAATCCAGTAGTGCAACCCCATTAAGTGTAAAAACACATAACGAAGATATGTATATATATTAATATCAATGTTCTAAGAAAAATCCATTTATTCATGACCTTCTAGACCAATTTATAACACAAGATAAATTGAATGCTTTCCCTTTGTTTATATAACCTTATATTATGGTTAGAACATCTAACCTTCCTTACAACCTATAAACAGAATGATGAAATGTTTGGAATAGAGCAAATTAAATAGATAAATGAGAACAAATATCTCTTAAATACATTCAAAAGATAGATTATAATGATTGTCCCATGAATCAATAAATCCATAATGGATTGGAGAAGACCCAAGTCATTAATATAACTCTAAAAAAAGGGAGGTTTAGTTGATCCGTCTATGTGGCGTGCAATGTGCATTATTACATAATTATTATCCTCGATCATGACACATATGTGCAAATAGTGAAATTGGTTATATGTGAAAGACATAATATAGTAAAAAATAAATTAATAAATCATACATACTAATGTGTATCTCGAACTGATGATAATGTCTGCCTAATATCATCATGGGTGCATGCCTAAAGTAATAGGCTTGACTGACTACAACGTGAAATACTAATGTTATACTGATAATTGTGTAACCTTTTCTCATACAGCGTATAGAGGCCTCTCAACATTTGGCCAATTATTATAGTGATCAAAAATTTCCTTATTTACTGTGGACAAAGGTGTCCTTGATAACATTTCCCAACCTAGTATCCCTCCTCCTCCCCCAAAAAACCCCCATACCCTCCCCCCCTTTTACTAAAGAACAGAACCCTAAACTTGTGCATATGACAGAACTACTGGTCAAAGTCAAGATCGATGACATCATTGAACCCATCTGGTGTCATAGAAGCCATCCGATGGATCCAAAATGACTCCCTCATACAGAGTTTCTTGAATATATCTCCTCCCCGAATCGTTGGTGTTATATGTTCTATGCCCATCATTTTCAAAGACACAGGATTACCATTGTGTACTTGGTGGAAGTGAGTGGCTATGTTATGATTTGGATGGGTATTGATAACTGCTCTCCTGTGTTCCAAAAATCGGCACCGGAGTGCTTTGGTGGTCCTCCCCACATACTGTGTTCCACATTCACATGTCAATAAATAAATGACATATTGAGTGGAACAGTTGATAAACTGTGCGATTATGTAGGACCTCCCAGTAGTATGTGAAGTGAATTGTTGAGCCCTATGTATCATATGTTGGCAGGTCAGACACCTTTATCTGCCACATAGTAGATGAGGTTGAAAAAAGACAACAGTCCATCAAGTTCAACCTATTTTGGATCTCCTGCGATCCCTATCTTTATATTGGAAGTTAATCCATATAAAGCAACATCAAAACTGTTGCAATCCTAAGATAAATAAATACATACATTTCTACCTTGCTCCACTACTGTCCTTTATTTAAATTAGCGGTCCTGGTAACCCTGAATGTCCTTTTCTGCTAAAAATGTATCTAATCCTTTCTTAAACATATCCAGTGAATCTGCCATCACAACCTTTTCTGGCAGTGAATTCCACATCCTGACTGCCCTTACTGTGAAGAACCCTTTCCTTTGCTGGTTGTGAAACTTCTTTTCCTCTAACCTTAGTGGGAGGTAATTTCCTTTGGGAGGTGGTGGAAGTTGCGATGTCACCTTTGGACCATTATTCTCAATATCCCTAGTAAAGAGGGAAGGGGCTAAGAAGCTTTTCAAATTCTTAGCCTTTTTAAAAATGACACGTGGTTTGTCAGGTAGAGTTTTCTTTAGAACAGGGTCTAGCATCAGCATAGGATAATTTTTCCTGAACACTTTAGTGACCTTGGAAGCTGACCTATTGTAACTCGACACAAAACAGGGCTTTCTTTCCATGATATCCATTGGAGTCCTATCTGCCTTAGCCTTGGCAGAATTAGTCTCCAATAGATCGTTTCTATTTAACTGTAGAGCGGAGGTCAACGCCTCTGTGAGTAATTGAGTCGGATAGGATTTTTTTTGCAAATGCTTCCAGCATAGTATTTGCCTGGGGAAGAAAGGTCTCTACCGAAGAGCAATTCCGGCGTACTCGTCGGAGTTGGCCTTTGGGTATGTTAGAGACCCACCTTTTGTGGTGGTTACTGGACTAATTCTCTGATTTTTATTTTAAAGATAGAAGTTCATGATTAGTAACTGAGTAATGGCTAGAGTGCCAGGCCATGTCTTGTTTATATATATATACATACCTACACACACACACACACCGATTTAAACCTGCTAGGCATGCATTCAAGGAGGCACAGTTGACCACACCCCCTGTGACGGCGTGCACAATCATCTCTTTTGCGCTCAACAGGGGGGGGGCAAGTAGTTGCTGTACTGGGGCCCAGAATTCCTCTTGGTGGCCCTGAACACAGGAACACATAAAACATATGAGCTTACACTTCCCTGTCTGCAGTTATTGCCTCTCGGCTGTTTCAGAAGCGTTTTGCGCATTATATGTCACCAGCAAACCCAATGGAGAGACATGATGGGGATACAGGGGGGAACTAGTGAGATGATGGGGGATACTGGGGGCCTGGAGTCATTTTGGTTTATACTGGGGACTTGGAGGCACTTGATGTGGATACTGGGGGGCTGATGACATGATGGTGGATACTAGGGAGCTAGAAACATTATGGGGGATACTGGGGAGCTGGAGACACATGACGGGGGAATACCATACCTTTACCTTCCAACTGACCATGTTGAATAAAGATAATAGAAATTATTTTGGGTCAGCCAGGTGCTTGTTTCACAAATTCATACTTTTCACTTTGCTTATATACTGCATGGACAGTAGTGATATGGAAGGGAAATTTAGGTGGTTATAGGGTTATAGGGTCATGGAAATTATGAAAGTCTAAAAAGAATGGAGGGGTGGGAACATTCCTTGCAAAAATTGTAAGAGAAGAATATAAATGGATATTCGATCCAGGTACCTTGGAACCTAAGGGCTTAAACCTAGATATGTACCTAGGTACATTCTTGTTCAATTAACTAGATTCCTAGACCTAAACTTAGCTATGGATCTAAATACGATCCTAAAAATAGTTTTATTCCAATTAACAGCAAGGTACAAAAGACTTTGTGTTAGCACACACATAAAAAGAAGGTTTAGTTCACAATATAGCTATATTGGGTTAAGCTCACTTGCCCAGCATCAAGGTACCTCCTGTAGGCGAGTCCCTGTCCATTTGCTATATGTGTACTCAGGAGGTCTGTATTAAGACACTCCTTCCATCTGAAAAGTGTGCAGTGACCATATTGGGGAGGGGTCAGGTTCCCAATGTAAAACTAGTAACAGTAACAAGAAAACACAAGGCCGCACCTATAATCAAATATATGAAATGTGTGCAAGTGTATGTGTGTATATATATATATGAGGTTAATCGGATGAACCCTTACATCAAGTTCACTTATACAGCAGATACACAATCCATCAGTTACCTAGATGTTCTGATAAGTAAGGACGGGGAGAAACTTAGTACGGCATTGTATTCTAAAGAAACGGATCGCAATACTGTACTACGGGCAAATAGTCACCACCCCATTTCTACCAAAAATGGATTACCCTATTCGCAATTTATTAGGGTTTGTAGGGTCAATAGCGATATCAGTATGAGAGATTCACAGTTGAGCATCATGATGGAGAAATTCGTGGCAAGAGGATATGACCTCCATACCTTGGAAATAGCACGGGATAAAGCCATCCAGATTCCTCGAGAAAACCTTCTATGCATTAAAGAAAAAAGTTCCCAACAAGATATCATACCTTGGACTACACACTTTAATAGAGCCAGTCCTTTCATCAACCAGGCCACTAGAGCCTTATGGCCTATAGTTAAAACGGATATCACTCTCGGCTGTTTAAATAATAAAAGAATTATGCCATGTTATAACAGAGGTCGCAATATCCGCGATTTCGTGGTACGGACAGATATAACAAGCTTAAAACAGTCTACTAAAAATTTTTTGACGCGTCCTCCGGGATGCTATCGTTGCTTAGGCTGCACCACCTGTGGCTTTATGGAATCGGGACATTCTTCTTCTTTCTTACATCCAGGCTCGAATAAAGTGTACAAAATTAATCATGTATTAACATGTACAACGAAATTTATTGTGTATTACCTTAAATGTCCATGTGGTATGTTTTACGTAGGTAAAACTCGTAGAACGTTTCGAGAGCGATTTGCGCTCCATAGAGCAGCCATTCGGCAAGCATTAGGTACAGGGATGGCAGACCAGCCCGTAGCATCCCACTTTTTGTCCCATAAACATACCTTGTCCGAGCTTAAATTTAAATTGATAGACCATATCCCTCCTCCAATTCGTGGAGGTGACAGGGATCTTTCACTTTTACGTTTAGAATCCAAATGGATCCACAAATTGGACACGGTTAAACCTAGGGGGCTGAATGATTATCTCCCTTTGAGTTGTTTCCTATAAAGTGTACAATATTTACTTGAATAGATATATTAGCAAGTTGTTAGTGCTGGTAATTGTTTAAAAATAGGGTAGATTCTAAGTAATAGGTCTTGGAGTTATTGTTTTTAACATGTGTTTTTGTTCTTGTGGTTTTTTGGGTGATAAGTACCACTTAATTTAATATGTGGGTATTTGGTTTTGTATCTTTCAGATCAGGACCCCGGGGCGCGTGTGCTCACAGTGACATAACACAGCATGGACAGGCCGGCCCTCTTGCGGGGATCTGTAGCGCCGCTGTGAAGCGTGGTGGTTTCCATGGTGACCAGCGGGGGGCGGATCGCCGGGAGCAGGAAGGGGATGGACATGCTGGTGGGATCTGACGCTGTGGATGCGGCGCGCGCGGTGGGTCCTGTATCGGATTGGGGGTGAGTAACTCATATTTACTATAAAGTTGGTGTGATGTATATATCATAATGTTTGTTCCCTGAAGATAGGAGCTATAACGCTCCTGAAACGTTGGATTTGAAGTAAACGTTTTTGCATCTTACAAGTCTGAGAGTGCCATTCTTGTTCTGTGTACATCTTTTACCCATATGTGCACCTCAGCAGAAACATTAAGCAGCAAGGAGTGCCGTTTTTCTTTGAATATAGTTCACTGTGGCATTGCCCACGTTCCTCTGGCACCTGCAATTTAAAAATTATCTTTTTACTTTTCCCTTTGATTGGGACATCACATTGGGACATTTATTTGTTTTTATGAAGTGGTCTCAACATGTCGGGTACAGATGACCAAGCTCCGGGCATGGCACAACAAAATTTACCCACTGGAGAGTGTATTTCGTTTTCCGATGTTGAGGTAGAAGCGATCTTATTTAAAGAGGTATTATCCTCCATTACTCCTAAACCAAATAACTTGGACCTTTTTCATGAACTACTCAGATATAGAAAACGTGAGACGGAATTTTTTCTGTATGGAGTGACTCTATCGGAGTATTATAGAAATAAACATATACCAAAAGGATTTAGAATTCAAAAACAACCTACCATTGGTAGATATAACATGGACTTTTGTCGAAGGTGGGTGGGCATTATGAATAAATGCTCTTTCGACTTGATGGTTTTAGTGATTGAGGAGGCTGGACGTATTGTAAAGGAATCCAAGGAACAGATTGCCAGCTTTGAATTAAAACATAAAGAAACTCTCCTCATGGATAGAGATAATGATTGGATGGGTAAAATACAATCTCAGGTAGATGCTTTCCGCTCTAATTTAATCAAATTCAAGAACGAGAAAAAACAGAAGGTCACTAGAGACTATGCCGAAAATAGGGTGTATCCATGGCTGTCTGGCACACTGCCACAAGACAGACGCCGTAGCAAATTCCCCAATAGACGGGGTGGACAATTTCGAGCCATGACGGATCCCTCTAGTGGGGATAGTTCGGCTACATCAGAAGCGGAAAATTCAGGGATTGCTGAAAGGGGTTTTCAAAACAAACCGCCTTTGAACATCCCGCCTGGAACCCAAAACAAAAAAACAAGAGGCACAGGATGAGGAGGGGGGGCCAGCATCGCAGAGCCCACCACAAGATCTCGCCAGAAAGCCCTACAAGTACAATCTTCAACCTCTCAAAGCGGGCTCTAACTGAGGCAGAAATATCTGTTCTCTCAAAGGGATTGTCCTTCGTCCCGTCACAGACTTTTAATACTTTAGATTGGAAGGTGGATTTGTTCCGATTACATCGAAATCTTAAATTAAAAGAATTTTTTCAGCAACACCCACCTCCACCAACGACATTGCCCACACAATACCAACAATTTAAAGAAAAATCTAGGTTTGATCCGCAGGGACAAAATCCCTCGATTAAATCGTTCGTCCGCCTCTTAGATGATTCTGTAATGAGAACTACTAAAGCTCTCCCGAAGATGGGTAGTAACCTATCACATTTAGAAAAACAGGCCTTAAAAAATTTGGCCAGCTATGAGGACATAGTGATCCGCCCAGCGGATAAGGGCGGTGCTATTGTGGTCCAAGGCATTGAGGAATATCGTGCTGAAATTCTACACCAATTAGCAGACACTAATACTTATTTAAAACTACCTGGAGACCCCACTGTCAAGTTTAAGAAGGAATTGGATAGCATTATTAATCAAGCAGTGTCCATGAAAATTATCCCCGCATCTGTGGGACAAGCATTATGCACTAAGGCACCTAAAGTTCCATTGCTATATACCATTCCAAAACTTCATAAAGATGCGGAAAAACCGCCGGGTCGCCCGATCATTTCGGCTATTGGCTCTCTTGCTCACCCTATTGCGTCTTTTTTGGACTCTTTTTTACAGCCCTGTATAAAGGCTATTCCAACTTTCCTGCGTGATACTACGGACCTCCTGGTCAAACTGAATGAATGTACATCTATTATGTCTCCAAATCTACTATGTACAATTGATGTAACTTCATTGTACACAAGCATCCCTGTGGCACCTGGCATTGAGGCAGTGCGGAATTTGATCACTAACAACCCCCTCTACATAGGCCCTGATATTGAGTTCTTTATTGAATTACTTACTTTTGTGTTGACAAAAAATTTTTTTTTATTTGATGGCGAGTTCTTCATACAGATTGCAGGATGTGCAATGGGCTCGCCAGTTGCTCCGTCCCTGGCGAACTCATTTATGTATGAGGTGGAGGTTGAATTATTTTTGCAAAATCCCCGATGTACTTCTAATCTTTTGTTTTACACGAGATACATCGATGATGTGCTGTTATTTTGGGCAGGCACCACGCAGGATTTGGATGAGATGATGTCTGAGGTTAATCAGATGAACCCTTACATCAAGTTCACTTACACAGCAGATACACAATCCATTAGTTACTTGGATGTATTGATAAGGAAGGATGGGGAGAAATTTAGTACGGCACTCTATTCCAAAGAAACAGACCGTAACACTGTACTACGGGCAAATAGTCACCACCCTATTTCAACTAAAAATGGACTACCCTATTCGCAATTTATTAGGGTTTGTAGGGTCAATAGTGATATCAGCATGAGAGATTTACAATTGAGCAATATGATGGAGAAATTCTTGGCAAGAGGATATGACCTCCATGCCTTGGAAACAGCACGGGATAAAGCCATCCAGATTCCTCGAGAAAACCTTCTATGCATTAAAGAAAAAAGTTCCCAACAAGATATCATACCTTGTACTACACACTTTAATAGAGCCAGTCCTTTCATCAACCAGGCCACTAGAGCCCTATGGCCTATAGTTAAAACGGACATCACTCTTGGCTGTTTAAATAATAAAAGAATCATGCCATGTTACAACAGAGGCCGCAATATTCGCAACCTCGTGGTACGGACAGACATAACAGGCTTGAAACAATCTACTAAAAAAACTTCTTGATGCGCCCTCCGGGATGCTACCGTTGCTTAGGCTGTACCACCTGTGGCTTTATGGAATCTGGAAACTCTTTTTTACATCCAGGCTCGAACAAAGTGTATAAGATCAATCATGTATTAACATGTACAACAAAATTTATTGTGTATTACCTTAAATGTCCATGTGGCATGTTTTACGTAGGTAAAACTCGTAGAACTTTTCGTGAGCGATTTGCGCTCCATAGAGTAGCCATCCGGCAGGCATTAGGTACAGGGATGGCAGACCAGCCCGTAGCATCCCACTTTCTGTCCCATAAACATACCCTGTCCGAGCTGAAATTTAAATTGATTGACCATGTTCCTCCTTCAATTCGTGGAGGTGACAGGGATCTTTCACTTTTACGTTTGGAATCCAAATGGATTCACAAATTGGATACGGTCAAACCTAGAGGGCTGAATGATTATCTTCCTTTGAGTTGTTTTTTATAAGGTGTATAATATTTACTTGAATATACATTAGCAAAAGATAGGGTTGGTATTTGTTTAAAATAGGGTAGATTTTAGGTAGCAGGTCTTAGAGTTGTTTGGCTTTTTAATATGTTTCTGTTTTTGTTGGTTTCTTTGGGTGTTAATTATCACCTTAATCTAACATGTGGGTGTTTGACTATGTATTTTTCAGAATTCAGGACCTCCGGGCGCGTTTGCTAGCAGTGTCATAACACAGCGTGGACATGCCGGCCCTCTTGCAGGGATCTGCACGCCACTGTAAAGCGTGGTGGTTTCCACGGTGACCAGAGGGGGGTGGATCGCCGGAAGCAGGAAGGGGATGGACATGCCGGTGGGACCTGGCGCTGTGGACGCGGCACGCGCGGTGGGCCCTGAATCGGATTGGGGGTGAGTAACTCATAATTACTATAAAGTCGGTGGGATATGTATGTTATAATGTTTGTTCCCTGAAGATAGGAGTTACAACGCTCCTGAAACGTTGGATTTGAAGTAAACGTTTCCTGTTTTGCATTATACAAGTCTGAGTGTGCCATTCTTTTTCTATGTACATTTTTGCCTATATGTGCACCTCAGCAGGATACAAAGCAGCAAGGAGTGCCGTTATATATATATATATATTCCAACTAACAGCAACTTCGTCCTTTAAGGCTTTCCACTGTTTCCTCTCTAAGCATGCTCCCCATCCTCTTTACTTTACGAGTCTAGTCTCATTTATCTTATTTTCCCTCACTTTCTCACAAAGTCATTCTTTCCTCTCCCCATATTTGTATATTTATTTGCATTATATTATTTCTTCCAATTTAAATTTTATTTTTGTATAATAGTTTTTTCTTATTTTTAATTTTTATTGGGTTTTTTTTCTACCTTTTTTACCAGCATCTTTTCATCTTTTATCTTCTTTCGCTGGGCAGAAAGACAGCCACTAGCTATGGCACAATGAGAAAAACTAGAGGCTGAATGTACCCAGCCTCCCACCACCAGCAAGTATTGCCGTACATATCCAGGTAGGGCCCATAACATAGGGCACCTTGTTTCATTACTACCAGCTAAACCTTTGGATAATCCTCAGTCAAAAAGTAAGACTTCGCACCTAAAATCACTGCTAGAGATAAGCAACACTATTAAGTGTATATACTTTCAATTACCAATTGGTACTTTCAAAAATTGCAGTTTGGAAAAAACTGAACTATTGCACGTGCTAACCCCTCCAAGGTACTATTTATTTTAAGGGGATTTGAGGAGGGAGAGGGAGAGGGAGAGGGAGATCTATCTATCTGGATTGCTACAATTCGATAGTAGGAGAACTTTTATGGTATTTAGGCAACTGTCATTATTAGCAGTTTCCAACCCACTTTCAGTCTCGCATCCTGATGTTAAGCACCTGTTTGATTACATTCACCAACAGAAAGTTGTAAAATACCTCAGAAATGTTGACCATGTGAGAGGAACAATAAACTTGGGTCAGACATCCGTTCGGTGAATATCTAACTCACAGAAAGATCCAGGAAGATAACATGTCTAAGGATCAGGAAATTTCAATTTCAAAGACATTTCAAAGAGCTCCTCCCAGGGGAACCAACTGCCAAACAATGACTCAGAAAAGGGGTAGGTGTAATGGGCACTACTAATTTGATAGGCCCTAAGCACTGCATAGGGCCAGGCTAGCCCCGTGGCTTTCGTGGTAAAAGAAAACTAAACTATAAAGATATTAAA
>WWET01002975.1:56686-68186 GCA_011038615.1 Limnodynastes dumerilii | reverse complement strand
GGGCGGGCCTACAGCACGAGTGCTTGCTGCAGCAGAGGCACTCAGAGGCCGGCTCCCACCTCTCATCCCAGCGTCAGGAAGCCTCAGCGCTGACGGGGAACCCAGATAAGCTCCAGCAAAAGTAAAGTAACCTCTCCTGCCTGGCTCCACTACAGGAAAGAAAGAAGACTCAGGAGGAAGTGGAAGTGATGCTTATGTACCTGGTCTTCTTTCTTTCCTGGGAGGCTCCAAGCAGGGAGATTAACCCATTGGTGGTGCTGCCATGTGGAGGCAAATGAAATAGAACAATTCATCAACTGTTCTTCATGTGGAGTAATATATTGCATAGAATGTTCTTGCCATCAGAAATATATTGGTATGACTAAACGTACATTACGGACTCGTATATATGAGCATACTAGGAATATAACTAATGCACAGAGAGATAAATCAAATATGAAACCACTAACTAGTGTGGCAAGACACTTCTTGCAACATCATAATAGCTCACTTTCAGATTTTCAATTTTATGGTGTACTCAAACTGACCCCTCACATTAGAGGTGGGGATTTTGTGAAATTTCTGCGTCAACAAAAATCAAAAATGATCTTTTTACTGAATACTACTGTACCTTTTGGGCTAAATGAAAAAAATGAATTTAGCCCCTTTTTATAAAGTCCATCATAATATACCTTTAATTATCAGCTTACTGTCTGCATATTATGTAGGAATATCTTGGTAATGTACAATTGGACCTATAAGGCAATTTTAGTCTAAATATTTTCTAACTCTTATTTCAACTTAAGTGTCCCACATGATGTCCATTAAATAACATGTATAACATCCATATAGAAAGCCATACCATTTCGGGTATTAACAATGATGGGGGATATATCTCTTTAAATTTAAAGATCTCAGGCTGTTCAATCTGTAGTCCCGTAATATGTTTAATGTATTGCAAGCTTTTCTCTCACTGGTTAAGTAACTCTCAATACCAGTAAGCTCTCTTGTCAAAATGCTTCCATAATTAAACCTGTGTGTACAAGCCGAATACTCCTATTTCTGATGATGTCATTAACACAGATATTTGTAATTATAGATCGTGTATATGATTGGCTACCTTTAGAATAAAGAGACTCCTCAGATGATCTACTAGCACACTCACCTTTGAGAAAGCAAGTATGCGAAACGTACGTCAGGTGATTCATGACGTGACCTGCCTCCTCCTCCAAGTCTGACTGGAACACTGATTGCATCCAGCTCACCGGGATCCTTGCCTCACCGCACACTGACCCTGCAGACCACAAGGGAAAGCTAGCTGCTCTTTGGAGCGAAGCGTCACCGTGAGGTGATTTTTGTTTTATTTTCAGTTATTTTTTCTTTTCCAGAGCAGGTCAAGCTCCATGGTCGTGCTAAGCAAGGCAAATGTATGGACTTTTCCTGGGGGCGTTGTGCCTGAAGTTATCAGCGCATGTGGTAACAATGTTCTAATTTGCTGGATTCAATGTGATATTATTTACTCTGCTAAGAGTTACAATTTCTGATTCTTGGATGTTCCTAATATATCAGTAGCACTATGCTGTTAATAATAATAAGAAATTTGTAATAATTATACTTTGTAAAAGTATTGTGCACAGATCATATCAGATGGAGGAAATGTTTTGTGGGAGACACGTTTAATAATATGCAGCTCCTCTGCATTAATGTAGCCACAGTTTTTTTAATCAGAATATTCGCAGTCTTTATGGAAAAATAAAAATGGTTTTTGCAATATAAAATTGTTTCATACATTTATGTGCACCAATATACACGGTCTTGTATCTCTCCCTCCTTTTCTCAGTTTATAAATTACCGTGTGGTAGCACTACATGTCCAACTTACTATATTTAATTACTGAACTGGTGCCGATAACAAATGTTTATCTTGGATTCTAATGATGTTACAAACTTGTGATTCATAAGTTAGTTACATGCCTGTTTGCTTGGGTAAATCGTTTTACTATACTTCTTCTAGTTGTTCTCTCTGGTGGCCTGCCTTCAAACTGCCAAAAAAATTGCAAAGGGCCATATTCTTCTGTTATTGCCGTAAAATTAATAAATGTGTCCGTTGAGAAAACTGTCCCATTCGTAAAAATGTAAACTGCAGAAAAAACACACAGTTTGCAATGTTAAGAAATTTTTTTATTGCATTCATTGATAAATTGGCTAGACATGGTTTTCATAATATAAATGGAGAACCAACTGTGTAATGCAAGTGTACATATAGCTCATATGCCCAAATCTAAAACATTTTTTTCATATTAGCCATAGAAAATTAGCTTATCAGTATTAGTAGTAAATGTAAAAGGGGTGTAGTAAGCAAGTCTGTTGGCAGAGCAAAGGAAAGAGTCAGAAAGAGTCAGTAAGCTGGGAAAGAGGACAGCAGAGTGGAGGAGAGACCAGGAGTGAGCAGACCAGAGAACAAAGCCAGACAGAGGACAGCAGGTGCAGGCAGAGTGCAGGAGTGGGGACAAGGTAAGGAAAAAAAGAAGAAAAGAAAATTATCTTTTAAACAATTTATTCTATACATTGTCTTATGTCTGATATTCTCTGGACAGCCCTTACATGGTTGATGTCTGCTAATGGCAAATGTTGGCTACGTGCACGTTTTTACGCACGCATGTAGCAAGGCAAAACCCATGACACTCCCCTCTCCCGGCCGTGCAATCATAGACTTACACCTTCATAGACCACTCTGTTCTTTGTGTGTACTTACGTATGTATAAGTCTTCAGTGCGTGCGATTCTTTATAACCACCCACTCAAGCATTCAATTAAATGCCCCCACACCCCCTTCCATGTAAATTTACAAGTACGTATTTCAACCCCGCCCATCCTTATGTACATCCCCAAGTACGATTCACATGTCCGTGCCTAATGCACATACGTGCGTATATTCTACGTAACTTACGTTAAAAAAGTTACTACGCATGCGCAGTTAAAATGTACCTAAAAATATGCATGCAACTACACGTGAAAACGGATCTCTGAATACGGTCCCTAGAATGGAAGAACTGGCAGTCTGGGGCTCAGTCAACGTGTTTCGAGCTCTACAGGTTCTTTTTCACAGTGGTGAGAATAATAGTTGCTGGGAATTAGAATTTTTCAAAATCCCTGAATCCCTTTTAAGCCTTAAATTGAAGTGCTAGCATTTAAACAGTCCAGGATATACAGAATCAGGATTTGGCATAAAACTAATAGAAGCCACATATGAAAACATGTTACAATAGGTTTATGTTTAGGTGTATCATGGACTGCTCTGTTTGAAAAATGAATAATAGGTTACATACCCTTTTTTCGGGGCAAAATATTTACTGTTTTCCAAGCTTCTTGCTTTCCGAATTTATTCCATGCTGAGACAGTGATGTTGTAAGTTTCAATCGTGGTAAACTTGTAATTAATAACAGATGCTATAGAAATAAAATATGACAAAATGTGTGCTTCAAAAGGTTTCCAAATTATTTGTAAACAAAAATGAAAGTAATTTACAAACAGGTTTGCCTTACTTACCATGACTGATATAAGCAATATCATCCCCCATGTTCCAAATGTATGATACGTTGGTGCCAGCAGTGAGAGTTGCGTTGAACAAAACAGATTGATCTTTATGTACAATGCTTGAATTTATTTCCACTGACAGTCCAGCTGGAGCCACTAGTACCTTGTTTGTTTCAATCCCATCTTTAGTATTAAATGACTCATTAAATTCTGCAACTCTAACATAAGAATCGCCAACTAAATAAATAAAACCATAAAATGTGTATAAAACATTCTTCATTAAAACTTTTATATAAACATTAAGCTGTCTGTATTTTTTTGTTGGAGTGTTTCTTTTTATGTTTTTCTTTAAGAACTATGGACCTGATTCTCACTTAAGAATCTTCTTAAAATAAGAACTTAAAGTCACTGCTGGGCTAAACCATGTTGATTGCAGGGAAGTCATATTTCATCTGTTGCAAACAGTACTAGTGCTGAGAGGTGATATTTCCCAGCCCAAGTCTAAATAACAGTGTAATAGTAAAGCTGGTCAGTATCTGTTTTCAGTAAGCAATTCAAAGATGTATTCCTGCAATACAACTAACTTGACTCCCCCCGAAAACAACATGGTTTTGCCCAGGAGTGACTTTAAGTTCTTATTTTAAGAAGATTCTTAAGTGTGAATCAGGTCTTATATGTGCCAGGGGGTCCTTGAGTCAAATATACACAAAAGTAGTATCAAAGAGATACCAAAAGTAGGACCTATTTTGCATCTAAGGGGTCCTACTTTTGGTATCTCTGATACTATTGTGTATATTTAAATCCTTTTGGACCTTATGATAGCACGCTAATTTATTTTTAATTATCTTTGCCTGTGCAACACGGTGCTCCTGTTTCTTGTTTGGGTACTTGAGTCAAGACATAACAGCATTTTTGGTTCTCCAAGTTCCACCTGTCCTTGCATCCCTTTTAGATTCCTTAAATTCCACAAAGAAAAAAAATGTATTTCCAAATGTAAATTTTTCCACTATTACCACCAGCCACAGGTTGCGTACTACTGGCACTAGGGCTGGTTGTACCTAGGAGAGGTGTCTCAACAGAGTTTTCTGGATTGAACACTGCTAGGAGAACTAACCCTGGTGCTAACAAGGTTGATTGGATTCACGAAGGGAGAACCGACCACGTGCTGTGTGTTCACCAAGATCTTCCCACCGATTACAGCGGCAACATAGGCAACAGTCATGATGCATTTTAAAATGCAGATTCATAGAAAAATACCTTCTAGTAATTTCCATGACACAAAACTGATAGTAGGAAAACATTCCCAAATGAATCCCCCAAAATGTAACAAAAAAAAGTTTAATTTCAATAAAATTAATAACGTATCTGTGTATACAGACTTAATATCTATATAAGTCTGCATTCTAGTAATGCTTTTTTATTCCAGTGATATTAAATTTCAGTATTCCATATTTTACTTATATTTACTTTTAACATATAGGTTAGGAGAATTTGAAATACCTGTGGATGTCCTTGAAATTCCTGGAACAAAAGTCTGAATTTGATCAGTATTGAAGCTTATGTTGACCATACTAATATCAGGACCAGAACTGGTAAAAATGTCTCCATAGGGTAAACACATAGATTCAGTACATCTAAGTAAATACACAAGGAAAAGGACATTGACTTACTGTAAAACAATTGATCAAGATGGACAAAATGTATGAAACAATTTAGCATGACAAACAAAGTAAAACATCTCCAGTTTTGGCCTTCTCTCAAGGAAATTTATGGTCACTGCATAGACTTGCCGGTTTCTTATTATATATATATATATATATATATATATATATATCTCTAATATATGTGCAAAAACAACCTATATATGGCGCTAGTAACCTATAACAGAAGGGAAATCTGATATGTATATAAATTGCAAATATGCTAATAAATCAATAAATGAAAGAAATAAACGATGATAAAAAATATATATTGCAGCGATGAAAGTGTCCAAGTCCAATAGATAAAGTGAAACAATTCCTGATTAACAGGGGCTGCAAGGGTAAGAATCCATGACTTCCTACGGAGGAGGCTGTAAAATAAACAAAGAACAACCCAGAGGCGCCTAATAAAGAAAGCAGAAAAAGGCCATCTAGTGCAGTATTGTCATAATATATAGTTGTTTTTAATAAATATAATCAAATATGCATACAATAAAAACAGTTTAAAAAAGCTTATCTGAGGGTCTAGGCGAGACCAAACAGTAGTTTACACCACAAAGCAGTATCTTCCAACGCGTTTTGTCCTTGGATTAACCTTTGGACTTCATCAGGGAGTATATCTAGAGCGCTTAAAATCTAGCATAAAAAAATATATTCATAAATATGCAATATACTTCGACTTTAAAATATGTAATTCATATAAAAGTAGATAATCAAAAAAGAACCAGTGTCTGCAGCCACTTGATTCTTAAAATAAATAAAATGACATTCACATAAATGTAATTATCTATATTTCATAGTCTCCGTGGGGTACATTAAGAAAGAAACACTCAGAAAAAATTAAGTCCACAAACTATCTTAGTAAGATATAGTATATCTTAGTAAGATATAATCGTAAATAAAGCCTGCTGTTAATAGCACGAGAACAAAATACAGTATGTTTTCTTAAGTCTAATGATTCAGCACCTTCAATTGTTATGCAGGTCGCAATATTTCCAGAAAATGGTTAATAGGATACCCAGAAAAGTCAAACAAAAGCTGCAAGCTATAAATTGTACACACTAGCTGTTAGAACAGGAGCATGAGTATAAAGGGATACTGATTAGGTCTTTGAAGTGTCCGCATCCAATTAACCCCTTAGCATTCATAGTGCCTGATTCAATTAAATGGTAAAAAAAAATTCTGTGCGTTTTTCCACGTATTTTGCTCATTTGCACATGAATTTCCGTGGAAATTTTTTGGTCCCGATTAAAATGCATTGCAAGTGCGAATTTTTTCTATTCAATTGCATTACACGCGCTAAAATTTGTGCGTTATTTTACATAATTTTTGCACACCTCATCAAGGTGCGTATTATGAAATGTAGGGTGAAAATTATGAAAACCGTACAGCTCCTCTGATACTCCACATAAATATGAGTATCATATAGATATATCATCTACCACATCATACCACACATCTATTTGATTCTCCACATAGATCTATGCAGCCAGCAACTCAAGTACACAGCAGATGGAAAAGAGAAAATGTGATTTTAATGGTTACATAATGCCACGTTCTTGTTAAATAGCTGTTGGTTAAAAAATAAATAAAAAGTAGGAGAGAACATAAAAGTGAAAAATGACACTGGCAGAAGTTTAAAAAAAAAACAACAATCAGAAAAAGTTATTATAACAATACGTAATTACTGAGTTGCTGCAGTATAATTTTTGACATTCAAGTGCAGAAGGTTAATTGAATCAGGCCCTTAATGGCCACCCTCTGACTGTCAGATGGAAAGACAGTGCAGTTTATTACTCACGGTTGGAAGTTCTAATTGCAGCTGCACGGCTCAGTAACGAGTAGTACTGTATGCACGTGACACTCCGGCTAGTCATCCGCTTTTTAGTTTTCAGCTGTTCACAGAAACTCACACGGCCGTGTAAACGATTCTCTTGACAGTTCTATGCTCCGCAATATTACAGCTTACTTGCTTCTGATAGTGTCCCCACACCTTGGAGTTCCGATAATCACAATAGATCAAACCTGACACGTTTCAGTGTCATAGAAGACAGTTTCATCAGAGGAATGCAAGAATGAAGCACTTATATCGATCCACCCTCTTTAAAGGGAAAAAGACCAGAAGCTTAATTAGACAGCATTTGTTAAGCAGAAGGGCACTAAGCCTATTTTTTCTTCTTAGTTCGGAGAAATGACCTTCTCCTTTATCTACAACTTTTTAACAAAGGGAGAACTACCACTACTTAATAATCTAACTGGGTTTTACCCTTGCTTTACATTATTTCATGTATACAAATGCACGTTTGATATATTCTTATGCATGCATTTCACCCATGAATACAAATCCATATTCTAAACAGTCAAATTTCAGAGACACAGAGATACAGAATGGATACTATTACAAATAATTATTGAGAGCCTTAGAGTACTACTATTAAAAGTTTTTTTATGAGTTTTTAGAGTACATTCTTAAATATCCATTACACAATATTGTCAAAGTCATTATTCCCAGAGCCATAAGTATGGGGGCACCTATGTACCCCCTCATACATTATTCAGCTCATTTAACTCATTCAGTCCATTGGGATCGAGGGTGTTCAAACAAAATGTCCAATATGCCTCTCTCTTGCACAATTGTCTAAATCTATCACCTCTTTTAGTATTTTTGATTTGCTCGATCCCAATGACTGACATTTGATTCACATCTCCGTATGTACAGTAATTCATGTGTCTCTGGACACGGTTGTTCAAACATTTCTTTTCCACATTTCTCGTGTTCCAAAATGTACATTTAAACTCCTAGTCATTCTTTCGACATATTGTAACAAGAACATGTCAACAGATAAACAACGTGTTGATCGACAGTTGATGAAAATTTTTATTTGAAATTCCTCACCACTTGAGGCAGAGAGAAAGGAGGTGCATTTCGGTTTCACAAAACTACAGGTCAAACACCTAGGTTTCGCACGTTTGAAAAAACCTTTTGGTTTTACTGGAAGCCAAGACAGGTTGGTAATATTCGGGGTCACCTTCTTTTGAAAGAAACTAGGAACCATCATATTTTTAGGCATTTGGGTTTTCTAAAGACCAAATTTCTGATATATAGGGTTTCAACAATTTATCTGCCTAAAGAATATAGTGGTTCTTATATAAAATATTTTGATTTTATTTGAAGCACTATTGAAAGGAGTAATAAAGAGAAGTTTATCGGCACTCCAATCATCTCTTCTTTTTTCTTCTTTAGTAACCAATAAGTTTTCCCTTTTACTTTTTTTTTTTTTTTTTACTTCCTCCAAAGCTCCAAATAATAAGGGTTTGGGATATTTAAGCTCCTCAAAATCCTTAGACATTTCCAGTGATTGACCTATAAAGTTATCATCTTTGATGCAATATCTGCGTATTCTAAGGAACAGATTCCTATAAATATTTTGTAACCATTTCTTGTTATCATTTCTTGAGATTTGATAGCAGTCATAACAGTC
Source organism: Limnodynastes dumerilii (assembly GCA_011038615.1). Lineage (NCBI taxonomy): Eukaryota > Metazoa > Chordata > Amphibia > Anura > Limnodynastidae > Limnodynastes > Limnodynastes dumerilii. The sequence continues at coordinate 59,490 of WWET01002975.1, read as the reverse complement.
CACCTCTTTTCTATTGGTCCTAGTAAGGAGTAGTTTCTGCTCCACAAAAAGTTCAATATCTATAAAATTTATTCTTTGATCAATAAATTCAAAAGTGAAGGACTGTATTGTCATTTAAGAAAGATAGGAAGTCCCCCACAGATCGATGTGTATACATGAAATAATATAATTAAAAAAAGGGTAAAACCCAGTTATATTATTAAGTAGTGGTAGTTCTCCCTTTACTGTGGTAAAAAGTTGTAGACAAAGCAAAAGGTCATCGAACTGGAAGTTTAATTAGAAATCAGCTAAGACTCAGCCTTAGTCAGTCTAAGAAGAAAAAAATAGGCTGAGTCTTAGCTGATTTCTAATTAAACTTCCAGTCTTTTTCCCTTTAAAGAGGGTGGATCGATATAAGTCTTTCATTCTTGCATTCCTCTGATGAAACAGTCTATGACTGTGAAACGCGTCAGCTTTGATCTAGTGTGATTATCGGAACTCCAAGGTGTGGGGACACTTTATCAGAAGCAAGTAAGCTGTAATATTGCAGAGTATAGAACTGTCAAGAGAATCTTTTACATGGCCGTGTGAGTTTCTGTGAACAGCTCAAAACTAAAAAGCGGGAGATTAGCCGGAGTGTCATGTGCATACAGTACTACTCGTTACTGAACCATGCAGCCGCGATCAGAACTTCCAACCGTGAGTAATAAACTACACTGTCTTTCCATCTGACAGTCGGAGGTTGGAACTCACCATCAGTGAAGGAGTCACACACACGGAATAACCCTGTTGTGCACAAGAATGCTTAAGGGTTAATTGGACGCGGACACTTCAAAGACCTAATCAGTATCCCTTTATACTCATGCTCCTGTTCTAACAGCTTATGTGTACAATTTACAGCTTGCAGCTTCTGTTTGATTTCTCTGGATATCCTATTAACCATTTTCTGGAAATATTGCAGCCTGCATAACAACTGAATCATTAGACTTAAGAAAACATACTGTATTTTGCTCTCACGTTATTAACAATTATTCGCAATTATATCCTACTAAGAGGATTGGAGAGTATTATAAGTTTGTGGACATACTATTTTCAGAGAATGTTTCTTTTTTAATGAACCCCACGGAGACTATAAAATAAAGATAATTACATTTATGTGAATGTCATTTTATTTATTTTAAGAATCAAGTGGCTGCAAACATTGGTTCTTTTTTGATTATCTACTTTTATATGAATTACATATTTTAAAGTCAAAGTATATTGCATATTTGTGAATACATTTTCATGTTAGATTTTTAAGTGCTCCTCATATATTATGCTTTTTGCTTTTAGTTGACTAGGATTACACAGATTCTTAAGGAGTGAGCTGCTAATCTAGAATATTTATTTCAGTCAATTACCTCTATTCTCTGTACCCTCCCATTTTTTTCTAGCACTCGCACGTATATCCCTAAAAGGATATTACTTTCACAATAACATAGCAACCAAATCTTTTTTTTTTTTTTTGCACTATAGCTGAAGACACAGAAAAGGTGGGTCAATCCCTCATCCAGTACATACCCAGAGGTTATCAGGTTATGCATTGATGACCACCTAGGCCTCCCAAGGCTGGTGCACACACACAGAATAGCAGTCAGGTCTGCTCCAGTGAAAGTATATAATAATTAAATTATCATATAAAACAGACAAATGATAAAAGGACAAAAAAAACAAAAAAAAAAAAAAAACCAAAAAAAAAAAAAAAAAAGATTAAAAATACTACAACAATGAATCTTATAAGAGAGGTTTTCAAAGTGGAATTATAAAATTTACTGGCGTCCCAAGAAATACACTGAAGCAGTTCTATCCAAATATATATCTCAAAACAGAGAAGGGGGCACCTCGTACTGATCCAGGATCCACACTGAGCAAGTTATATACTACACCATTATATATACCCTTTTATATTTATTTATTGCATTGGTTTTTAACATTATATTACATTGAATCAGTCAGAGGTCCAAGTGGAATAAAGAAATACTCTTGCCCGGTCTTAATTGAATTGATGTATGAATTAGACCATAAGTATAAATGACATGCAAGGGGCAGGCTCCACCACCCCTTGATAAAGTCACGTGGTGACTAAACGCGTCAGGTTGGAGCCTGCAAAGCGGGATCTCTCAAACTCTAGTGACCAGTGACACACACGTGGATGCCGTCCCTTTTCTCTGGCAGGACGCTGGTATAGTATGGAACTTGCTTTGTAACGTGTGGATCCTGGAACAGTGATTTATTGTGATGTGCTTATGAAAAAAAGTTTTTTTAACGGTACGAACCTGTCATTTAGCCTATTCCTAAAAACAAAAGGTAACACACTACGAGGCACCCCCTTCTCTGTTTTAAACTTTCCTAGTGCCTATTACTCGGGGCTGGACCCAAAAATTACAAGGGGAAGATGCTTTGTTGGATCTAGTGTGAAAAAAAAAAAAAAGACTATCTTTTCGATAACCGTAGCCCGGTTGTTGAACTAAGCGAGCGCACCTGATTTGTGCTGAATATATATATTATATATATAATATATACACACACACACACACATAAATATAGAAAAGTGTGTGTGTTTGTGCGTGTGTGCGTGCGTGCGTGCGTGCGTGCGCATGGGGGCATATGAGTTACAATTTTGTGTCCTCCTCCAGATGCCTGAATGAAGGAAGAAAATGAAAATCAGCAAAGAGGTAAGTGACCCTATATTTAGGTGCAAAGGTGCTCAACTCATATCATCAGGGTTCTAAGAAAGAGCAGAAAGACAAGAAACGTGTGTGTGCGGGGACACTATATATATATAT
>WWET01002975.1:20114-32709 GCA_011038615.1 Limnodynastes dumerilii | reverse complement strand
ACCCCCCCCCCCCCCCCCCCAATGTCAGAAGCATCAACTTCCACAATGAATGGTAAGTTGGGGTTTGGGTGTCTCAGGATGGGGGCAGAAACAAATGCTTGTTTTAAGTCCATGAAGGCTTTGCTAGCCTGAACTGGCCAGTTTCCAGGGTCTGTCTCCTTTTTAGTTAAATCTGATATGGGTGAAATGGTGATGGAAAAGTTCTTTATAAACCTTCTGTAGTAGTTGGAGAATCCCTGGAATCTTTGTATGGCCTTTAAGTAGTTGGGTTGTACCCACTCCAAAACAGCCTTGACCTTTTCGGGGTCCATAGAGAATCCCTGCGGGGAGATGACATATCCTAGGAAGGTGACCTTTTAGACCTCGAATTCACATTTCTCCAATTTTGCGTAAAGGTGATTCTGTCTCAATTTGGCGTACATGACGATGAGTTTCAATGGATGGTGAGTAAATCAGGATGTCACCCAAATACACCACAATGAATTTCCCCAGGTACTCCCATAGCACATCATTAATTAGGTCTTGGAATACTGCTGGAGCATTAAGATATTCGTAATGCCCAGAATGTGTATTAAATGCAGTTTTCCATTCGTCACCTTCCCGGATTCTAATCAGATTATATGCTCCCCGCAGGTCAATTTTAGTGTACACTTGTGCTTCTTTCAGTTGGTCGAATAGGTCAGATATCAGCGGAAGTGGGTATGAGTTGCGGACCGTGATCTTGTTCAGTCCCCGGTAATCAATGCAAAGTCTCAAAGAGCCATCTTTCTTGCCCACGAAAAAAAAAACCTGCACCTACCTACTTGGAATGTCTAATTAAGCCTTTTTGGAGGTTCTCTTGGATATATTCATCCATGAATTCTGGTTGAGCCAAAGAAAATAGCCTACCCTTAGGTAGCTTGGCATCAGTGATGAGGTCAATGGCGCAGTCATAGGGCCGATGTGGTGGAAGATGATCTGCACATGACTTGGAAAACACATCTGCAAATTCAGCTTAATGAGCGGGTAGTCCTTCAGGTCTTTAGCTGACCGCTCGGATGGGGAGTGCCAGGCAGGATGAGGCACACTCAGGTCTCCACTGTGTGATGTCTCCACTGTCCCAATTAATGCAAGGGTTGTGCTGTTGGAGCCACGGATGTCCCAATGTGATACCCATGGCAGGGCATGAGGTAATCAAGAACTGAATAGATTCAGAATGACAAAGTCCCACACATAATACAACTTCCACAGTTCTTTGGTTGATACGGTCGCCTGTAAGGGGTTCCCCATCAAAGCCGTAGGCAATAACTGGGGTTTCTAAGTTCTGGGTGGGTACCCCCAAGGACTGGACAAGTTCAGAGTCAATGAAGTTTCCTGCGGCCCCACTGTCAATAAACGCGTTGGTCTGAAGTTGGGTACCTTGGTACTTTATTAAAGCTGAAACAAGAAGGGAATTTTTCGAGGAAAACAATATACACCCCAGCCGGACCCCTTCTAAATCCGACTGGGCAATTAGTTTCCTGACGGCTGTATCTTCTTAGGACACTGGTTGGCCCTGTGGGCTTTGCCACCGCAGAAGAAGCAGAGTCCCAAGGATTGCTGGCGATTCTTCTCCTGTGCACTGATATGAAATGACCCAAGCTGCATCGGCTCATCATTGGGCGGCGTCTCGCGGTTAGTGGGGGCAGTAGCGAAGTTCAAGAAAGCACCCCGCTCTGCCGACCGTTCCTTGAGGCGCCTATCAAGGTTAATGGCCAGACGCATAAGGTCCTCAAGCGTTTCAGCCACAGAATATTACATCATAATGTCTTTGACAGGGTCAGATAGGCCTATATGGAATTGGCACCGAAGGGACGGATCATTTCACTTGCAATCCATGGCCCATCTACGAAATTCAGCAGAATTTTCCTCTGCGGTCCGGCGACCTTGGGCGGATGGTACATAGCTTGGCTTCAGCAGTAGCAGATCGATCAGGATTGTCGTATAGTAGCCCCAGGGCCGAGAAGAAGGTGTCCACAGATAGTCGGGCAGGATCTTCAGGAGACAGTCCATATGCCCAAGTCTGAGGGTCTCCTTGTAGCCAGGAGATAATAAGTCCCACTTTCTGCTTTTCGTTTCCTGATGAAGAAGGACGAAGTTCAAAGTACAGTTTGCAACTTTCTTTAAATGCCCAGAACTTGCTGCGGTCTCCAGAAAAGCGGTCTGGAGGTTGAACTTTGATTTCTGTGGTTGGGCCCCCTGAGGCAACAGGGGTTGACACAGCTGGAGGGAGGCTGAGAGCAGCAATGGCCTGATCTTGATGATTCACCTTGAGGGTCAGGTCCGGGATAATCTGTCCCAGGTTAGACACCTGGGTGATGAGAGCTTTTATGGCCTCTATGGCAGTTTAATTAATTAATTTAATTAACTCTACCAATTAATGATGTGCTATGGGAGTACCTGGGTAAATTCATTGTGATGTATTTGGGTGACATCCTGATTTACTCACCATCCATTGAAACTCATCGTTGTCATGTACGCCAAATTGAGACAGAATCACCTTTACGCAAAATTGGAGAAATGTGAATTCGAGGTCTAAAAGGTCACCTTCCTAGGATATGTCATCTCCCCGCAGGGATTCTCTATGGACCCCGAAAAGGTCAAGGCTGTTTTGGAGTGGGTACAACCCAACTACTTAAAGGCCATACAAAGATTCCAGGGATTCTCCAACTACTACAGAAGGTTTATAAAGAACTTTTCCATCACCATTTCACCCATATCAGATTTAACTAAAAAGGAGACAGACCCTGGAAACTGGCCAGTTCAGGCTAGCAAAGCCTTCATGGACTTAAAACAAGCATTTGTTTCTGCCCCCATCCTGAGACACCCAAACCCCAACTTACCGTTCATTGTAGAAGTTGATGCTTCTGACTTTTGGGGGGCTGTACGGGTTGTTGGTGGGGGGGGGGGGGGGGGGGGGGGGGGGGCTGTACTCTCTCAGAGAGATCCTGTGGATAATAAAATTCACCCTTGTGCATTTTTCTCAAATAAATTTTCTGCTGCTGAACGTAATTATGACATGGGGAACCGAGAATTACTATCCATCAAGATGGCCTTTGAGGAATGGTGACACTGGCTTGAGGGATCCTTGCACACTATCACAGTATACACGGACCATAAGAACCTGGCATACATTCAGTCTGCCAAAAGACTTAATCCCAGACAAACCAGATGGGCATTATTCTTTACCAGATTCAACTTCGTGATCACCTAAAGGCCAGGATATATGAATATTAAGGCCGATGCCCTATCTCGTTCCTTCCCGCATGTCCAACAGACCACTGCACCTCCTCAACCAGTAATTCCTCCTGAAAACCTCATCTTTGTGTACACCCAGGATCTCCATGACCAAATCCTCAGAGCACAAGGGTCAAGTCCTACAGAAAAGCCTGATAATGTACATTATGTTCCTGAAAACTTACGAAAAGCTGTTCTCATACAAAATCATTCTTCCAAGACTGCTGGACACCTGGGGATGCAAAGAACCATTGAACTTTTGTCACGAACTGTCTGGTGGCCTACTCTGCATCAAGACCCCAAAGAATTTGTGGACACCTGTGAAAGCTGCGCTCGTAACAAAACTCCCAGGAATTGTCCAGCAGGTCCCTGCTACCACTACCCATTCCTAACAGGCCCTGGACACACTTATCGATGGACTTCATTACTGATCTTTCCTGCTCTGCTGGATGCACCACGATATGGGTAGTGGTAGACAGATTTTCAAAAATGGCTCACTTCATCCCGCTTGCAAAATTACCCAATATTGTCAGACTTCATGGGTTGCCTATTAACATTGTGTCTGATAGAGGCCCTCAGTTTGTGGCGAAATTCTGGAGAGTCTTTTGCAGAGGACTTAACATCAATATCAGTATCTCATCTGGTTACCACCCTCAAAGCAATGGTCAGACTGAGAGAGTCAATCAATCATTGGAGCAGTTTCTCAGATTTTTCATTTCAAAATTCCAAGACAATTGGACAGAAAATCTCTCCTGGGCAGAGTTTGCTTACAATAATGCATGTCACTCTTCCACCCATATTTCACCTTTTTTCTACATTCAAGGTTTTCATCCTAGAGCCAATGCATTTGTCATTCCAGCCACAGACAGAGAGGCACAAGGTGCCACCAAAAGACTCCGGGTTATATGGAAAAAAGTTGTCAAATCCCTGAATCAAGCTGCATTCCGGATGAAGAACAGAGAGGACAGGCATAGGAGACAAGTTAAGTATGGCTTTCCACTAAGAATATCAAAATTCGTCAGCCTTCCTTCAAACTGGGACCTCGTTTCATCGGACCATACAAAATTATTTGCAGAACCAACCCAGTGGCATTTAAACTTTTACTCCCCAGAAACTCATGTATACCTAATACGTTCCATGCCTCCCTCTTGAAATCAGTATGTGTCTCCAAGAAATTTGGCCAGATACCCTCAGCCAAACCACCTCCTGTGTACATTGATGGGCAAGAAGAATACATTGTAGAAGACATTCTGGACTCTAAATGGGTTCGGGGACAGTTGCAGTACTTGATCCACTGGAAGGGGTATGGGCTGGAAGAACATTCCTGGGAGCCTGCCAGTAATGTACATGCTGACATCATCAAAGACAATTTCCATAATAAATTCCCTGACAAACCTAGTGTGAGAGGTCTTTTGGCCTCTCGTCAAGGGGGGGCTACTGTTACACGCCGTAAGAGTTCTACTAGCAGGGTGTAATCAGGCCAGTTTCTATGTGTCCACTTTTCCCCAGCTGCTAGGTAATCATCCCTGGAGCTTTCACTGCTGATTGGGGGAGTGCCCTTTAAATAGCCTCTGCTGAGTGAAGCAGGTGTCGGTTATAGCGTCTGGTTTCCTGATCGTGCCTGCTAACTGATTGTGTTCTGCTTGTTGCTGTTTACATCTCCTTGATTCCCCGTTTACCCTGTGTATTCCCCTTGCTTTCCTGATGCTCTCTGCTCGTTGTTTGTTGACCCCCTGTGTGGTGAGGTGCGCGGCGAGAGTAGTTCGCTACTCCCGCTGGCGTCCTCAGCCCCGTACAGGCTCCGGTCTCTACCCCACTCCTGAGTGGTGCAAGCTTGTGTTTACCATCTCACATTGCTCCGTCCTGTCAGGTGTGTGTTTAATCTGCCACGTCTTGTAAGCGTTCACCTGCTTTTGCCATCTAGCAGTGTGTTGGAGTCCACCTCTTGTAGTCCTGTTTATATTATCTCCTCTCAGCATTGTACATCTTGCTTGTGAGTGTGTCCGCCAGCTAGTTATTACCGCTGTGTATTGTGCCATCTCCAGCGTGTATTGCTGTGCGTGTATTTCCACTGAGTGTGTATTATCTCCAGTGGGTTTTACTGAGCAGTTGCTCCGCTGTATATTTCCAGCTTGCAGTGTTATACTTAGGTAGACTATTCCATCTGTCTATACCTGTTAGTGCTGTGTTGCAATCCTGTCAGCACTGTTCCCTGTTCTATCCTGAAACCTGTTGTGCACCAAGCTCTGCCATTCCCGCAGTACCCTGAAATAAAGTATACCTTCCTTGTGTGGAGTTTCAGCCTGTACCATCTCTAGTACTTGTGATTATATCTCCTTTATTGTACCCCTGTGCTTGGGTACATTTTGGTATACTTGCATATTGCTCTATTGTTTATAAGGGTTTCATGTGTGCATTGAGATTTGCTGTACTGTGTATGAGGGTTCCAGTATTTGCATCTGATATCCACCTTACTGTTTATGAGAGTTCAGTGTGTGCATACTTACCTGTTATCCTGTGTGCAAGGGTTTCTGTGAATACCTGGGTTCCTGCTGTTGTACCACACTGCAGTACCCCTCTGGGGCTATCGCTGGGGGCATGACCTATCAGACCAGCAGCCCAGACTATCCTCACCATCAGAGGCTCTAGTAAACACATGGTGCTGATATAGACTCCGGGCCCCCGGTGAGAATTGGCCGACTGTAACAGTTAGAAGAGAAAGAAGGAAAGTAAGAAGGACGGGTGGCTAACCCTCAAACAGAAAAGAAGGAAAAGATAAAATAATGTAGGTACCGTGTAGGTACCGTGGGTTGATGCCCATTTGATGCAGTCAAACATGTGGCAGCAGAAGTGATATGGAGGATTAACTTATTCTGGCTTCTAGTCGCTCCTAGGACACCCAGGGGGAGAAGGAAATATTGCGGGAAAAGAGGAATATTCATTTGTAGTAGTGGTGAGGATATAAATTTGTGTAATTTAACCCAAAGTGCTCTGATCCAGCCACCAAATGTGTATATATGTACCTCTGTCCGAGCAACTCCTCCAGCAGGTATCTACTGTTGAAGAAGAGAATTTGGCTAGTCTAGTTGGGACAAGGTGCCAACGGAATAGTAATTTATATATGTTTTCTTTTATGTGGGTCCATATGGAGGTAGATGCAATTGAGTCTCTCACCTCCTCCCATTTTTCCGAATCCAGGGGGCTCCGAAAGTCTCTGGGCCTGATCCAGAACTACGCCTGAAAAGCCGATCTGCGCATGTGCCGGGCAGATGCTCCCTGGCATAGCTACGGCAACACCTGATCAATGATCGGGCGTCTGTAGGAACAGCATAGTGACGCTGGAGGTCCCCCATCGTTACTACATTGAGTTTAGTGCAGGTAGACAGGGGGAGGGAGGGTAATGAGGCTGGGAGGGTGGCGTTTGCATTGCAACACCGCCGTCCCAGTGTATTAACACTTGCTTACGCCGTCTGAAGTTAGGGTACCCTTTAGCCGGCGTAAGCGAGTGTTAATACGGTAAGACAAGGGGGAGTATAGGAGGTGTGCAGCGATGACACGGTAGGTCAGAAAGATTATAACAATGTCTCACACTATTCTAGAGATTCATGTAGTGATAAATAACTGGGTGGCGAGAAGCTGCGAGTGGACGTGTGGATTTGGGCTGCTAGAGTAATGAGGCCATAGAGGTTACGCCAGCATAATGAGCTTCGATGATAGGCCACACACGGGTGGTTTTTGTAGGACACCATAAGACACATTGGGCAAGGTGGGCCGCTATATAATAACGTCAAAAACCACAAATAATCTTCAGGTGCACTTGTGGGCGTCTGACCCTTCGCATGAATCTGTTAATATGATATTGCAGAGATTTAAAAACATTTGGGGAATCCGGACCGGGAGGGCCTGAATAAGGTACAGCAATCTGGGGAGAATATTTATTTTTATGGATGCAATACGGCCTATCCAGGATATAATTAGAGAATTTCAACGGTCTGAATTGGTTTTTATCTGAGAAAGTAAAAGTGGAGGATAGATGGTTTGATAAAGTTTACTATAAGTCTTAGTCAAATAAATCCCGAGGTATTTTATTTTTTTGCGATTCCAAGTAAAGGGAAAGAGGTGGCGAGATGTTGAGGAAAGAGGTTGTCGAGATGTTGACGTAAATCGGGAGACAAATAAAAATCGAGAACCTCTGTCTTTTGAAGATTGACTTTGTAGCCCTAATACCTGCCGGTAGAGAGGACATAGGATTAGTTAAAGACAGAAGGACGTCGTCCGCATACAAAGCCACTTTATGTGCATCTTGTCCAACTGGCACTCCATATATAGCGGGATTGGATATAATGCGCAGGGCTAGGGGCTTGATCAGTAGTGCAAAGATAAGGGGAGACAGTGGGCACCCCTGCCTTGTCCCATTGGTAATGCCAAACAGAGTGGATGACACCCCGTTCACTGTCACCGTTGCTGAAGTGGAGCTATAAAGCGCCAGTATGCCCTGCAAAAAACGTCCCGAGAAGCCCATCAACCGTTGGACCCCCTTTAAGAAGGACCAAGAGACCCGGTCAAAGGACTTCTCTGCATCCAAAGCCATAACAAGTGCTGGAGCCTTATGGTCATGGATAGAATGGATAGAATTGATAAGGTCCACTGCACTCCTGGTATTATCTAATGCCTGGCGACTGAGTATGAACCCAGTCTGGTTGGGATGACAAGGTGGGAGAGGAGGGGATTTAATCGTATGGCCAGAACTTTTGCAAAGATTCGTAGGTCAAAAGTGAGATTGACCTATAATTGTTACAAAAAACTGGATCCCTTCCTTGCTTTGGAAGAACAATAATATTGGCTAAAGTGGTCTCTGGGGCAAAACTAGCTCTCTTTAAGATAGCATTAAAATATTGAGAAAGGAAAGGAGCAAGAGTTGTGGCATATTTTTTGTAGTATTGGGTGGTTAGACCATCTGGACCGGGAGCTAAGGAAGCCCTTAAAGATTTTATAGCCAAGATCTCCTCCACCATGATTTCATTATCAAGGTCAGCTTGTTGGGTAAGGGAAAGAAAGGGAAGATGCAAAGAGGTAAGGTTAAGATTCATTTAGATTATATCAGTGGTTCTTAAAACTGTCCTCAGGGAACCCTAACAGTGCATTTTTTTTAGGTCTCCTTGCTGGTGCACAGGTGGGCTCATTACTGACTGATATATGTGATAAGATTCACAGGTGTTTCTCATTATATCAACTGTGAGTATAAGGAGACCTTGAAAACATGCACTGTTAGGGTTCCCTGAGGACAGGTTTAAGAAACAATGGATTATATAGATCGCTATAAAAATCCCGAAAGATCTAAGCCATTTTCAAGGGATCAAAGGTGGAAGGGGAATCCGGGGACAGTTTTAATTTGTTAATCATACCTAAGGCCTGTTTGTTACGCAATTTATTAGCTAATAGAGTATCTCTTATCGGATTTGTGATAGATTTGAGATTAAATTTGCTCCACCAAGGTGGAAGTAGGGGATTTTGTAGTAATAGTGCAACGCCGTCTACGTAGAGTTTAGGAGCGTAAATTCGCTAAGAGCGTACCTTTGAATCGATCGCAAGCACTTAAGATCTTAAGTGCTGCGAAAGTTTAAGATTTGAAGGATTTTCATGAAAATGGGCGTGGGGAGGCAGGGAACTGAGGGAAAGTGGGCGCGGGCAGACACTTAGGATCGCAAATAAATGCTACTACTTCCCTTAAGATCTCAAATGACAGCGCAGAGTTAGGGTTAGTCAATGGTGGTCTAACTTTAAGATCTGCCGCTGTTTGCAAGGGGAGTGACTGTTTATGCAGTGGGCTGTAACCTGGTAAGATCTTACCTAAGGTGCGTATATTTGCGATCTTTTCACAATCGCATCTCTGAATCACCCCCTGAGTATCAAGCGTAGAAAGGACAAGGACTAAGGATTTTCGTAAAGCCGCAGTTTTACTGATTATATGACCTCTGATCGTAGCTTTATGGGCTTCCCAGACTATTCCTGGTGAAATTTTTTCCGTGTTATTAAATTCAAAGTAGTATTGGATAGCCACTAGTAAATCTATACAGGATTCAGGATTTAGTAAAATTGAATCATCTAGGCGCCATCTGCGTTTTCTAGGGTAATGACGGAACAAGTCGCAGGTGAATGTCCGTCCACGTCAGTGGGGAAATGTCTGCCGAATTTACCATGTGGGCCAAAGAATGAGAAACATAAAGCATGTCTATGCGTGTATGACATTTGCGTGGAGCGGAAAAGTTTGTGTAGTTTCTAGCATCTTGGTTTTTGAGGCGCCAGGTATCGTATAAGAGCTTGGAATGTAATAGTTTTATAAGGGTTACCGATTCTTTAGAGGATGATGGTGTGGGAGAACCCCAACCAGGCTGAGTTCTGTCCAGGGCAGGCTTAATAACCAGATTAAAATCACCACCTAGAATAATATGCCCATGACCGTGTCTATCCAATATACAAAAGAATGATGTAAAAAAGGTGGCTTGAGATTGGTTTGGGGCATATAATGACACTAGTGTAACCGTTTCTGCCCAAATCGTCCCCGGATTATCAAAAAACGTCCCTCTGGATCCGCATGGGAAAAGGATAGAATAAAGGGAATTGAGTTTCCCACTAGGATAGCAACTCCGCGCCTCTTAGTGTCAGCTGAAGCAAAAAAGGTAAGGGGGAAAGATTTACTTTTTAAATTAGAATGAGTACCTGTGAGGTGAGTATCCTGGTGTAGGATGATGTCTGCCTGTACGTTTAAAAGCCACCAGAACCGGAGCACACTTGACAGATGAATTTAGACCATTGCCATTAACCAAAATGATTTTTAGTGATGCCATTATAGAGCTGCAGACTGAACTAGCTGGAGAATAAAAGTACATTGGTTAGAGTAAAAGAAAATGTAATAATTATTAGGTTCAGGCCTGAGGACTGAGACTGAGTGGAAAAGAAGAGAAGAGTAGCCACAGAGAGAGAAAGAGAGGAAAGAAGAAGGCTCCAGTGGGCTTAAACCCTTAAAGAATGTTAGAAGCATAGCGTCTTGGGAAAATAAATATTACGTATAATACAAGGGTGAATGGGGGGTAGGTCATTTTGTACTGTTGATAAAGGGTGCTGTTCCATCAGGAACCTCAACATAAAAACATCTAACTTAGTAAGCATCGAGTGACACGTGTTAACTCCTAGTTGCTGGTTTCACAAAAATGAGAGCCAACTATGGATAGGGAAAAAACAACATATAAAAGTCAAAGTCTGAAAAGATAAAATAGAACAAGACTATAAGAGTTTCTATAACCTAAATTTAGAAGGGAATATATCACAGGTTGGCAAGAGATATTCCTACACCATCTCACAATAACTTAAGTGTATATTAAACTCTTCAGTTACTATATAGTCCCGTAGAGTACCTAGAAAGCAAACGGGCATTTAATCAGAAATGTTCACATAATTAAGAAAACTTTCTATGTATATTGCTATCTAATAGAAAATACATAGTATAACAAAAGAAATTCAAGCCTGTAAGCCTGGTGATCAAGGCGAAGCAGGACAGTCCTGTTGTCACGTTCAAGGGGTGTTTGAGATCTGTCCTGGGTGTCAGAGACGAATGCAACTGAGATGGCTGGAATTGGAAGTGAGCTTGTTTAATGAAGGACGGATGCATACAGAAAATGGACAAAACAATAGTCTATGAATCTGGAGGTGCAGGGAGACCAAGGGGATCGGAGGTGCACTGGGATAAAGCAAAAGTCCGTGAACAGGGGTACACACTGATGGATGAGGGTTAGTAATAGCAGGAAGCTACCCTTGGGTAGATGTAGCAATAAAGTCCCGGCGGAATAAACTGTAGTATGATGATAAGGGTGAATCCGGAAAGCAGATACTGTAGAGTTGTTGGTAGAGTTGAGTAGAATGAATCCAGGCAGCAGGTACTGTGGAACTGGTGGTAGAGTTGAGTAGAATGAATCCAGGCAGCAGGTACTGTGGAACTGCTGGTAGAGTTGAGCAGGTACTGTGGAGGTGGAGTCGGCAGGGCTGGAGTCAGTGGGACCGGAGTTAGCAGAGCTGGTGTCAGCAGGGTTGAACCAACTGGACCTCAGGACTGGACCTCAGGACGGAACCTCAGGACTGGATCGCAGGACTGGACCGCAGGACTGAACCAACAGGACTGGACCAACAGGACTAGACCACTGGACCGGGCCAACAGGACTGGACCAACAGGACTGGACCACTGGACTGGATCAACAGGACTGGACCACTGGACTGGATCAACAGGACTGGACCAACAGGACTTGACCAACAGGACTGGACCACTGGACTGAACCAACAGGACTGGACCAACAGGACTGGACCAACAGGACAGGACCACTGGACTGGATCAACAGGACTGGACCACTGGACTGGATCAACAGGACTGGACCAACAGGACTGGACCACTGGACTGGATTAACAGGACTGGATCAAGCAGGACTGGACCAAGCAGGACTGGATCAAGCAGGAGCACCAGGAGTACCAGGCACCTAGAGGACCTAGTTGTTCTGGCAACGTTGGAACAGTTCACAGGGTTTAAATAGTGCGCCCTGTGCACTGATTGGCTGGAGGACCGGAGAACACTGTGTCTATAGGAGGAGCGCCGTCATGTGACCAGTCCAAGATGGCGGCGCCCATGGACCGGAGAACCGCTGCAATTGCCGCCAGAATCCCACGTGGAGGACGCCGCGTCAAGACTGGTGAGTATGCCTGAGGCTGTCACTGTTTCAGTGACAGCCTCCGACGGCTGCGAGGACCCGTGCGCCGGGAGAAAGGTACAGACAGGGAACCAGGACACAGGTGCGGCGTCTGCCGCGATTTGTGATAGTACCCCCCCCCCCTTTATGGGTGGCCTCTGGATGCCCAATCAAGGTCTTTGTCTTGGCCAGAAATTTCTTCACCAGTCTAAGGGCCTCATTCACTAAGCGCAAATTTTTTCCCAAAAATCAATTCACGGGTCATCACGGCCCATCGCCGCGAATGACCCGCGATTGATGAATTTTTTGGACCCTAATTCACTAACATGCGAATTTTTTCAAACTCACGCGATGCCCCGCGATGCATTTGGGGCTTATTCGCGGTGATTTTAATGAAAAACTCACCGCGAATAGCCCTTTGACTAATCACGGCACATCGCGTGTGTTTTGAAAAATTTCTAAGTTCAGCATGTTTACAATTTGTATCCATGCTGTAGCCACTGAATTACAACGATCCTCAAAGGTGATCATTGTAATTCTCTGTTTACAGCATGGATACAATTGTATCCATACTGAACTGCGTGTCGCGTCTGTGTGTGTAAAAAAAA
>WWET01002975.1:1566-14534 GCA_011038615.1 Limnodynastes dumerilii | reverse complement strand
TCTAATTTAATTCAATGACTACAGCATGCCTGCATGGTGCTGACATGCCGAATTTAGGATTTTTCAGCACTAAAACACATGTCTGTTATACAGACGTGTTTTAATGCTCGCGATCGGCACAAAAACATAAAATCGCATCTCTAGAGATGCGAATTTATGTCTTGTGAATTCAATGCGATTTCACCGCGAATCGGTGAAATCGCATTTAGTGAATTAGATATATGTTATGTTTCTAATTGAAAAAGTCGGGACCGCGATTTGCGGACCCGCGAATAAAAAATTACTAAATTCACGTGATTTTTTGCTTAGTGAATCGCCTTTGGCGAATTTTAAGCTTCACGTGACTTTGTCTTGTGAATTCAATGCGATTTCACCGCGAATCGGTGAAATCGCATTTAGTGAATTAGATACATCCTATGTTTCTAATTGAAAAAGTCGGGACCGCGATTTGCGGACCCGCGAATAAAAAATTACTAAATTCACGTGATTTTTTGCTTAGTGAATCGCCTTTGGCGAATTTTAAGCTAAAAATCACGTGAATTTTAGCAATTCGAGCTTAGTGAATGAGGCCCTAAGTGCGTTGACATCGGCAGCGCGTATCCATGCACGCTCTTCTGGACCAAAGCCCTTCTAGTCAATTAAATATTCGGTATGGCCATGCCGAATCCTAGAGTCCACGATCTCTTTTATTTCGAACTCTTCATCCTGAGAACCAGAGATGTTAGATGGTTTCTTGAGGGATAAGGAGTATCGGTTAAGAACTAGAGGCTTGAGTAGAGAGATGTGGAATGAATTGGGTATCCTGAGATGGGAAGGGAGATCCAATTTATAGGCCACCGGGTTGATGACCCTACTGATTTTAAATGGTCCAAGAAATCTTGGGGCAAACTTCATGGACGGGACCTTCAGCCGCAGGTTTTTTGATGATAACCAGACTCGATCTCCAGGCTGAAAGGAAGGAATGGCTCTCCGCTTACGGTCTGTATGAAGTTTGTATCTTTTGGACGTCTTGATCAAGGCGGATCTCACCTTCTTCCCGATTTGGGCGAAGTTTTTCAGGGATGTGGCTGAAGCAGGTACAGATTCGGCAGGGAGCAATGAGAAAGGTGGTACCCTCGGCTGGTATCCATAGACCACCTTAAACGGGGTGTCATTTAATGATTCATGGTAGTGGTAGTTGTGCGAGAATTCTGCCCAAGGCAGCAGATCCACCCAATCGTCCTGCGAGGATGACACATAGAGCCTGATGAATGTCTCTAAGTCTTGGTTGACTCGCTCGGTTTGGCCATTTGTCTGGGGATGATATGCAGTGGAGAACTTGAGCTTGACCCGCAGACTCTGGCACAAAGCTCTCCAAAACCGAGCGGTAAACTGTACTCCCCTATCGGACACGATCTCCTCAGGACAGCCATGCAGACGGAAGATCTCTGACACAAACAGCTGAGCTAAAGTTGGCGCTGAAGGCAACCCCTTGAGCGGGACAAAGTGGGCCATTTTGGAGAACCGGTCCACGGTGACCCAGATGGTGTTGAATTGCCGACAAGGAGGTAGATCTGTGACAAAGTCCATTGACACATGAGTCCATGGGGACTTAGGTATAGGCAAAGGTTGCAGTGTTCCCAAAGGCGGTCTGCGAGGTGTTTTGTGCTGAGCACATTGAGAACATGCATTTATAAAAGCTTTCACGTCGTCTCGGAGGGTTGGCCATCAGTACAGTTCTGAAATGAAAGCTAAAATCTTGGTGATACCTGCATGTCCAGCGAAACGAGAAGTATGAGCCCATGACATAAGTTTCTTTCTGAGAGGCAAAGACATGAAGGTTTTCCCGGCAGGGATGATTTGGGTACTGGCCAACATGACTGGATCCAGAATAAATCGATCTTCCTCTGTCTCCTCCGTAGAGAACTGTCGGGACAAAGCATCGGCTTTAACATTCTTTGTGCCGGGCCGGAACCGAAGCTGCAGGTTGAATCGAGAGAAAAATAGGGACCAGCGGGTCTGTCGAGGGTTTACACACTGTGCCGTCTTGAAGTATAACAAGTTTTTGTGATCTGTATAGACTACCATGGGATGAGTAACTCCTTCTAGTAAATATCTCCATTCTTGAAGGGCTAATTTCATGGCCAATAGCTCCTTCTCTCCGATGGTATAATTCTTTTCAGCAGGTAAGAATTTTTTAGAGAAGAAGCCACAAGGATGGGTCTGGCCGTCTGGGAACGTCTGGGAGAGCACAGCCCCAACTCCCTCTGAGGAAGCATCTACTTCCAAAAGAAATGGCAAGGTGGTATCAGGTTATCTCAGGATTGGAGCAGTGACAAACGCTTCCTTCAACTGCTGAAAGGCTTGAAGACTGGATGTTGGCCACTTTGCTGGATTAGCCTTTTTTCGGGTTAAGGAAGTGATAGGTGAAATAACCATGGAGTAATGCCGGATGAAGCGACGATAGAAGTTGGCGAAGCCAATAAATCTCTGGGTACCTCGAAGCGTGGTGGGCTGTGGCCAATCCAAGATCACCTGGACTTTGGCGGGATCCATCTGGATCTGGGTTCCCGAAAGGATAAATCCGAGGAATGGAATGCTATCGGCTTCAAAGACGCACTTCTCAAGTTTACAGTAGAGGCGGTTTTTCCGGAGGCGAGAAAGTACTTCCTTGACTGTCTGACGATGAATTGTTATGTCTTGGGAGAATACCAGTATATTGTCCAGATATACTACTACTGATGTATTTAGCAAGTCCCTGAAAATTTCGTTCACGAATCCCTGGAACACGGCAGGAGCATTGCTGAGTCCAAAAGGCATTAGTGAATTCTTGGTAGTGTGCTGGTAACTCAGACGATGACTGGGTTTTGACAAGGTGATGAGGTTTGACAGAGGCGAGGCAATGTTTGAAGCAATATCCACTCCAACGGATGATCTCTTACGAGCACCAATCTATATGAGGGTTGTGCTGCCATGGTAACCCAAGGATGACTGGGAAGGTGGTCTTGGGTAACACTAAGAACCGGATAGTTTCATAGTGTAGAATTCCCGTCTGTAGCTGGAATTGACAGGTCTGATGGGAAATAGTACCCCCAGGAATCCGGCTCCCATCCACTGCTGTGAGGTAGGTGGGTACAGGGAGTGGCTGGGAGGCAATTTTATACCTCTCCACGGTATCTTGGGAAATAAAGTTCTCAGCAGCACCAGAGTCAAGGAGGGCCATAAGATTGGTGGAGACAGAGTTTGAAGTTAGGACTATAGGCAGGGTACAGTCTTTTGCAGTGGAGGAGCGTAGTAGCACCCCTAACTTAGGCTCCTCCCTAACTTAGGCTCCTCAGACGCAGTTAGGAGCGCGCGTTTCCCGGGCGCTTGGGACATTGAAGTCTCAGGTGTCCGGATTCCCCGCAATAGAAACAAAGATTGTTGCTGGTACGTCTTTGACGTTCCTGGTCCGAAATGCGGGATTTACCCAACTGCATGGGTTCTTCTGGTGGAGGTGATGATCCTCTGGGACGGGTAGGAGCGGATGTTTTTGGTCAGTAGGCTTCTTTCCGTTCAGAGGCTCTTTCCCGGTGACGGATGTCCACTCGGGTACAGACAGAAATGAGTTCATTCAAGGTCGTGGGTAGCTGGGAAGACACAAGGTTATCTTTAATGCGATCAGATAGACCATGCCAAAAGATAGAAACCAGAGCCTCTTCTCCCCAAGATAGTTCTGAAGAGAGAGTCCAGAACTGGATAACATACTGACCCACAGTCAGATCCTTCTGACGTAGGCGCAGGATATCTGTGGCAGCAGACGAAGATCTGCCAGGAATATCAAAGATGACTCTAAAGGTTTCTATAAAACGGTCCAGGTCGGTGAGCATAGGATCATTCCTTTCCAGGAGAGGAGAAGCCCAATCTAGGGCTGGTCCGCATAATAAAGAAATGATATATGCTACTTTCATGCTATCTGTAGGAAAGTTCTCTGGTTGTAGCTTGAACTGGAGTAAACATAGATTCAGGAAACCCCGGCAAAGTTTTGGAGTCCCGTCATACTTGACTGGGGTAGACAAGGACACGTATTTACTTTGATGGGCGCTATCCAAGAGATTGGGGTGGGTACACCTTTAATAGGTATATCTATGAATATAAGCAGCCGTCAAGGGGATGTTGTGCACAATTCCCTAAATAAGGGGAGAAGACAAAGGTTCACCCCAAAGAAACAAAAAACCTAAAAAGACAGCGCTTTTATAAATGAATTTAAAATAAATGTAAAATAAATTAATTACAACCAATCATAGGCAAGAATGGTGGTAGTAATGAACGTTGACACTGGCAAGAAGGTCAGATTAAAAAATGCTATTTATTTAAACACATTAAAAACATATAACAATTCCAATGCACAATTACTATCGTATGTATCTTGATGGTATAGGCAGGAAAAGATATTGGAGACTATTCAATTTCACACTTATAACTGCCAAAGATTTCTAACTTAAAATAAGTTCTTTATCCTATTAATAAAGAGAAATTATCTATCCAGGCAGCAGGTACTGTGGAGTTGGAGTCAGCAGGGCTGGAGTCAGCGGGACCGGAGTTAGCAGAGCTGGTGTCAGCAGGGTTGAACCAACTGGACCGCAGGACTGAAACTCAGGACTGGACCTTAGGACTGGACCTTAGGACTGGACCGCAGGACTGAACCACCAGGACTGGACCAACAGGACTGGACCAACAGGACTGGGCCAACAGGACTGGACCAACAGGACTAAACCACTGGACTGGACCAACAGAACTGGACCAACAGGACTGGACCACTGGACTGGATCAACAGGACTGGACCACTGGACTGGATCAACAGGACTGGACCAACAGGACTGGATCAAGCAGGACTGGATCAAGCAGGACTGGACCAAGCAGGACTGGACCAAGCAGGCCTGGATCAAGCAGGACTGGATCAAGCAGGAGCACAATGCAGGAGTACCAGGCACCTAGAGGACCTAGTTGTTCTGGCAACGTTGGAACAGTGCACAGGGTTTAAATAGTGCGCCCTGTGCACTGATTGGCTGGAGGACCGGAGTACACTGTGTCTGTAGGAGGAGCGCCGTCATGTGACCAGTCCAAGATGGCGGCGCCCATGGACCGGAGCACCGCCGCACTTGCCGCCAGAATCCCACGTGGAGGACGCCGCGTCAAGACTGGTGAGTATGCCTGAGGCTGTCACTGTTTCAGTGACAGCCTCCGACGGCTGCGAGGACCCGTGCGCCGGGAGAAAGGTACAGACAGGGAACCAGGACACAGGTAAGTGCGGCGTCTGCCGCGATTTGTGATACCTGTTCCTGTATCACGATCAGGTGGGTTAGGCTTCAACTCAGGAAAATCTTCAAAGTATTCAGTATGAGGTCTCATTCAGGTGGAGGGAGAGGTCGGCTTCGTCTGACAATTGTGGTCCATTCCGCTGAAGGAGGCTTGGGTTGTGGCAGAGTAGGAGAGGAAGACATACAAAGAAAAAGTGATACCAGCGCTTAGATTGGATAGACAGTATAGATGCTGTTGAAAAATAGTGAAATAATATCCCAGCAGCTGTGAAGGAGGAGACACTCCTTAAAGTAACAAATTAGAAAGAACAATAAGCGCTTGGGAATAATTCGCTAATACTTTTTAATATAAACAATGTCAATAGTAACAAACATTATGTAAAAGTTACAAATACCAAGGCTGTTGATCAGGCAGCCTGGATTTCACTGGTAAGAGAGAGGAGAGGGGATTGAGCTGTTAATAGGAGAATTAAAATATGGCTAATAATTTACTTGCAGCCAAAGGTGACAGCATGTGAAGATGGTAGGGATGCAGTGTCCTCTGGTTAATTTGAAAGTCGTTATCCAATAGTTCTTGTGCATTAATAGTGATATGACGTAGCGTGACTTAGGCAGAGGATGTTGAAAGTTGACTCACATGTAGTAGATATTATGCGTCTCACACAGCTGACAGTCTGTTGGAGCTGGATATGTAGAGAGGCAAGATACAATGTTGCAAAAATTAGTGAACAGCGGCTGATCCCAATTCAGCCAGGGTTTCAAACTGATTCACAGTAGATGGATAGAGGCAGTAGCAGTTCTGCGATGCCGGCAGCGTGAATAGCCGGAGGCTCTGGTCGGACGCTGAAGTTGTAGTGGTGAGGCAATTGCTGGAGTGATTCACAGCTGCTTAGTACGCCACGCAAGTACCGCCGAACTCCGTCGGCTAAATGGAGACACTTGCTCCCATTCCTTTGGCCATACTACTAGAGGTTGTGCAGGGATAGTCTCTTCACTCTAGTATAGGTGAATAGCAGCTTCTAGTCTCTCTTAATAAAGTGAAGGTAAACAGTGGATTTTCATAGAACATCTTGACGCGTTTCTTCACTGTGCAAGTGATTTCATCAGAAGGAGTATAGGTTCTTTGGGTAGGGGGGTAGGATTCTCTTAAATTGGTGTGTGTTAATTACATCACCTATGCATTTAACCCTCACATGCCCATTTTAAGTCTTTGGAATGGTAATAGTAGACTAGTTGCCGCTGTTGCTCTGAATAGATATATAGAATTATAAAATATCAGATTGTTTATCCATAAAATTATCAGATTCTTTATCCATCATTTAACATACATAAATACCAATAAAGATATTTAACAGGAAAACAAATTATGATAAACAATTATTATGAGATTAAAAATACAAAGAAGTAATCTAAATAAAAATCTAAATTAAATGAAAATAATGAATAATGAATAGTTTAAAATAAGAAATGTTTTTGGTAGAGTAGATAGTATGATACTCAGATCGATAGAGTCATATACTAGACCGAGATATAGCAAGAAAAAATTAGGTTGACAATCAATGAATGAAGTGTATATTTTTCCATAGCTTTGGCCATTGTATATTCATAATTAATTCTGACAAATTTAGTTGCTGTTTTATGACTCTCAATTTATATAATTAGATCAAACAGATAAAATTTGTTTTATATGTACACAGATAGTGCAATTTATAATATTATTTAGATTAATATACATATCTTCTAGTTATTCTCCTTTATAGCTGTTCTTAACCAATAGATAACCATCGATTTGCTACACATAGAAAGAACACTGTCCCTCAAATTATTTATAATTATAGACAACATTAAAGTAGGTTCTATAGTTTTATTCCTTTTAGCAGGAAGAAATTCACAATTAATTTGGCATGTGCGGTAGTTATATGTTTTTAAGTAAAATTAACTTGCTATAAAACAAAATCAACAGGATCAAATTATTACACAAAGGAACATTTCACCCTAGAATTGGTCTATGGTCTCATTCAGCCCAAAGGGAGTCATTGTGTTTAATCGGAAAATCCAATAAGACTCTCTCTGTGACAGTTGGGTGAACTGATTTCCTCCTCTATCAGTTTTTTGAATTATTTCTATCCCTTTGATTGACAGGGACTCTACTTTTCCATTATGGCAATCATTCACATGTCTAGAGACTGAATGCAGTCTGTTGTTCTTCAGAACATTTGTGCGATGCTCTGAAAATCTCACATGAAGCTGCCTCGTGGTTCGGCCAACATATTGCATGCCACATTGGCATGATATCTGGTAAACCACGAAGCAGCTTCTACAGTTTATAAAGTCTTTGATCGGAAATCTTTCGCTACCACCAGTGGAGCAGAATTCAATTTCTTTGTGTTGACAAAACTTACACATACCGCACCTTGATTGGGCGTAGCGAAAGAATCCTTTGGGTTTAAGTCTCAACCATGTGGTGATGTTGTTTTGGGTAGATGGTTTCAGGAAGCTGTGAACTAAGGTATCTCTGAGACTTCTAGCCTTACGAAAAATAATTCTTGGATTGTTATTGTAAGAGCCAGTTCATCAGGATGAGAAGAAATTGTTCCACTCCAGAAACCTATCGGTCTCAGAGTGGTAAATTAAAAGAAAATTTCTTATCACAAGGGTACCCTGTTGATATCGTTGAAAAAGCCTATCTGGAAGCTGAATCAAGAGAAAGAGATGGCCTTATTGATAACACCAATCAAAACAAGACCATCAATTCCCTTGATAACGAATTATGTTTTATCAACCAATTTTCATCTAAAGCCACCAATATAAAAAAAATTGTTAAATTCTTAGGCTAGATAATACCCTAAAACCTTTATTTGGGGATAACAATCCAAGAATTTTTTTTTGTAAGGCTAGAAGTCTCAGAGATACCTTAGTTCACAGCTTCCTGAAACCATCTACCCAAAACAGCATCACCACATGGTTGAGACCTAAAAAGTATTCTTTCGCTGCGCCCAATCTAGGTGTGGTATGTGTAAGTTTTGTCAAAACTAAGAAATTTTATTCTGCTCCACTGGTGGCAGCGAAAGATTTCCGATCAAAGACTTTATAAACTGTAGAAGCTGCTTCGTGGTTTACCAGATATCATGCCAATGTGGCATGCAATATGTTGGCCGAACCACGAGGCAGCTTCATGTGAGATTTTCAGAGCATCGCACAAATGTTCTGAAGAACAACAGACTGCATTCAGTCTCTAGACATGTGAATGATTGCCATAATGGAAAAGTAAAGTCCCTGTCAATCAAAGGGATAGAAATAATTAAAAAAACTGATAGAGGAGGAAATCAGTTCACCCGACTGTCACAGAGAGAGTCTTATTGGATTTTCCGATTAAACACAATGACTCCCTTTGGGCTGAATAAGACCATAGAACTGAACCAATTCTAGGGTGAAATGTTCCTTTGTGTAATAATTTGATCCTGTTGATTTTGTTTTATAGCAAGTTAATTTTACTTAAAAACATATAACTACCGCACATGCCAAATTAATTGTGAATTTCTTCCTGCTAAAAGGAATAAAACTATAGAACCTACTTTAATGTTGTCTATAATTATAAATAATTTGAGGGACAGTGTTCTTTCTATGTGTAGCAAATCGATGGTTTATCTATTGGTTAAGAACAGCTATAAAGGAGAATAACTAGAAGATATGTATATTAATCTAAATAATATTATAAATTGCACTATCTGTGTACATATAAAACAAATTTTATCTGTTTGATCTAATTATATAAATTGAGAGTCATAAAACAGCAACTAAATTTGTCAGAATTAATTATGAATATACAATGGCCAAAGCTATGGAAAAATATACACTTCATTCATTGATTGTCAACCTAATTTTTTCTTGCTATATCTCGGTCTAGTATATGACTCTATCGATCTGAATATCATACTATCTACTCTACCAAAAACATTTCTTATTTTAATCTATTCATTATTCATTATTTTCATTTAATTTAGATTTTTATTTAGATTACTTCTTTGTATTTTTTATTTCATAATAATTGTTTATCATAATTTGTTTTCCTGTTAAATATCTTTATTGGTATTTATGTATGTTAAATGATGGATAAAGAATCTGATAATTTTATGGATAAACAATCTGATATTTTATAATTCTATATATCTATTCAGAGCAACAGCGGCAACTAGTCTACTATTGCCATTCCAAAGACTTAAAATGGGCATGTGAGGGTTAAATGCATAGGTGATGTAATTAACACACACCAATTTAAGAGAATCCTACCCCCCTACCCAAAGAACCTATACTCCTTCTGATGAAATCACTTGCACAGTGAAGAAACGCGTCAAGATGTTCTATGAAAATCCACTGTTTACCTTCACTTTATTAAGAGAGACTAGAAGCTGCTATTCACCTATACTAGAGTGAAGAGACTATCCCTGCACAACCTCTAGTAGTGTGGCCAAAGGAATGGGAGCAAGTGTCTCCATTTAGCCGACAGAGTTTGGCGGTACTTGCGTGGCGTACTAAGCAGCTGTGAATTACTCCAGCAATTGCCTCACCACTACAACTTCAGCGTCCGACCAGAGCCTCCGGCTATTAACGCTGCCGGTATCGCAGAACTGCTATTGCCTCTATCCATCTACTGTGAATCAGTTTACATGTGAGTCAACTTTCAACATCCTCTGCCTAAGTCACGCTAAGTCATATCACTATTAATGCACAGGAACTATTGGATAACGACTTTCAAATTAACCAGAGGACACTGCATCCCTACCGTCTTCACATGCTGTCACCTTTGGCTGCAAGTAAATTATTAGCCATATTTTAATTCTCCTATTAACAGCTCAGTCCCCTCTCCTCTCTCTTACCAGTGAAATCCAGGCTGCCTGATCAACAGCCGTGGAATACTATAGGGCTTAACAGTGTATTTTTAACTTTTACATAATGGGCCGGAACTACGTCCGGCTTCCATAGACGGACGTAGTTCAATAAACAGTAGCTACTACATATCGTTTCGATATGTAGATTGTGTATATGCGGTCTTTTAGACCGCATAGACCGCATATACGCAGTATCGAAACGATATGCAGATTACGTACAATAGCTACTACGCATGCGCAGTAGCTACTGTTTATTGAACTACGTCCGTCTATGGAAGACGGACGTAGTTCTGGATCCGGCCCAATGTTTGTTATTATTAACATTGCTTATATTAAAAAGTATTAGTGAATTATTCCCAAGCGCTTATTGTTCTTTCTAGGAGAGGAAGAGGTTGTTGTGATAGTCGATGGCTCCGATAAAATGTGGAGATGTTCAAGCAAAGATTGGCCTTGATCCAGGGATTTAATTTTGTGGGTGGTATCTCCTGTTGGGACTTGAAGTTGAAACGGAAAACCCCATCTGTATTTGTAATGATGTTGACGAAGAACTCTGGGTATCGATTGTATTTCCCTATGTTTCTGTAGGGTGGATGGGGCCAGATCCCGTAATAATTGCAGTAAGGTACCGCTGCAGGAAATAGTGTACATGTTTCTGGTCAAAAACAAGATTTTGTCTTTTATTTGAAAATAATGGAAACAAACAATAACGTCTCTTGGTCTTTGATCTGTGGGTGTATGCGCTCTAAGTGCTCTATGTGCACGGTCCGGTAGAAGGTTATTCTCTGTAACTTCACTAAATATTTGTTGAAAGAAATTTGTTAAAAAATAAGTCGGAAGATCAGTGTGTTTAACGGCTTTTGGAACGTTACGTATGCGTACTTCTGCGTGACCTATTTTCGAGATCCTCTTGTTTCTATTTTAAACAATCAATTTCTGTGTGTAGGAGCATCATTTCCTTATCTAGCTGGTTATGAGCGGCAGAGTTTGTCTGTTTTAGATTTGAGGGCATCTGTGCAGTTACCCCGGGAGGCAATTTTCGTTTTAATATCAATAACCTTGTATTTACGTAGTGGTCACTTTGGTCCTTGGCTGCACCCCTATATTTATATATAAATATATATATATATATATATATATATATATACTTGCACATATTTAATTTGTTGGATAGAAGCGCAGCCATTTTTTAGTTTGGGGAGTGGTCAGACTCCAAAATAAAATTAAACAGTAGCAAAAGAAATGGCCGCACTTCTGTTACTGCTACTGTTTAGTTTTATTTTGGAGTCTGACCACTCCCCAAACATGGCTGCTGCAGGCTATTCAAATGCAGGTAGTGTCTTAACAGAGACCTCCTGTGTACACATATAGCAAATGGATAGGGACTCACCTACAGGAGGTGCCTTGACGCTGGGCAGGTGAGCTTAACCCAATATAGCTATATTGTGAACTAAACCTCCTTTTTATTTATGTGCAGACACATAGTGTTATTTAATGTATGTTTGGAGCGCCGGACCTCTTTTGTTCCTTGTATTTACATTGTGGTCACTTTGGTCCTTGGCTGCACCCCTATATTTATATATACACTTGCACATATTTAATTTGTTGGATAGAAGCGCGGCCTTTTCTTTTGCTACTGTTTAGTTTTATTTTGGAGTCTGACCACTCCCCAAACATGGCTGCTGCAGGCTATTTAAATGCAGGTAGTGTCTTAACAGAGACCTCCTGTGTACACATATAGCAAATGGATAGGGACTCACCTACAGGAGGTGTCTTGACGTTGGGCAGGTGAGATTAACCCAATATAGATATATTGTGAACTAAACCTCCTTTTTATTTATGTGCTGACACATAGTGTTATTTAATGTATGTTTGGAGCGCCGGACCTCTTTTGGTCCTAATATCAATAACCGCCTTTTAGAATTTTTGTTTGAAGGTGACCTTAATGTCATTTGCCATGCTAGTTATTGCTGCCAAAAAAGTAGGATCTAATCTAGGAGGTGCAATAGGAGAAGGAGTTGGTATATTTGCGGTGTCTGTAATGTCCGGAGTTGCCCCAGATTTCTTAAAATAAATAGAAGTAGGTCCTGGCAGTTGTTTTCTCGTAGCATTCTTACTGACTATAGCTAATAAATGAGATAATGAACTGGATGAATGTAATTTTCCCTCTGTGGAGTGGTAAATTGTTTTGGCACAGGTAAAGTTGAACATGTGTCACCTCATTGGTTAATTATTGGGAGTCCATAAAGTGTCACCTCATTGGTTAATTATTGGGAGTCCATAAGGACACCAGAAGGAGCGGATTCTACATATTCACAAGAATCAGTTGCGCTTAGAAAGAAAATGTTCAGATGATATAGGTAGAGAAGTGTTGTTAGCAAGGAGCCCAAAGTTTTTCCTTATTTTAAATTCTGTTACTTATTGCTTTAAAGTTTGCAGCTATAAGTTTCTTTGGCTTCTTTTGTATTGTGTCTTGAGCTTTAGGAGTATGATTTTCAGTTTCTCTTTTGTGCTTAAATTTTTAGCCACAAGATGGCAGTGCAGCTTAAGGGGCCTCATTCACTAAGCTCGATTTGGGCTAAATGGCCTTAAATCATGTGATTTTTAGCTTAAAAATCGCCAAAGTGTATTCACTGAGCTAAAAATCACACGATTTTGCGTTTGTTTTAATCGCGGGTCCGCAATTCGCGGTCCCGACTTTTTTGAATTACAAACATAGGAAGTTTGTAATTCACTAAAGACGATTTCACCGGGATTGCGTAGTAGTACTGTACTGTAGCTGTACTGTTCCTGACCTTCTGAC
>WWET01002974.1:109297-130891 GCA_011038615.1 Limnodynastes dumerilii | reverse complement strand
CGCTCAGCGCGGCGGAGAGGTGAGAGGCGTTTAGCGATTTATTCTCCTTTCCTGTCTCTCTCCGCAGTCGGGAAGCACAAAGCCCAGGTGATTGCCGCATGCAGGGACGCCATACGAAGCAACAACATTAACGCCTTGTTCAGAATCATGCGCGTGGGCGCCACGCCGTCCTAGGCCTCGCGGCGATGATTATCCACCAGAAAATACCGTGAGCTGGGTCCTCAGACGCTCTGAATTCTCACATAATAAGCCTGATGCAAGGATTGGGACGGGAGCCGCCTCTTCCCTCTGCGTATGATTGTAGACAGTCTGAGAGGAGAAGGAGAGTCTGTTTACAGAGATGGCTCCGGACACAGGGAGCGTCGCTGCTTTGTCACTTGTGTTTTCTTAGACTTTATATGATATTATTTGCACCTCATAGAATACGTCCATCTATATTCAGCCAGGGTCCTGCAGGGTATTGCAGAGCATCGCACCGTAGACCCTGTCGAAACTATATTTATTTATTGGATATTTGTATCTTTTTGTAGTTATATTGTGTATTAAACTCTAGTTTTTGCATTTCTGTTGTATTTTATTTGGTAAGAACGCAATTATATTTTCTCTCCGGTCATTTCTGCAAATTTCAATCCGATGGTGGACTATTGTGCTCGCTTTTGAACGCAGAAGATATTCTGACCCTTTAAGAAGTGGAGCTGGAGTGACAAACGGGCGTAATATGACAGCACTCGTCCAATGTTACAGCAGGTAACTTGTTTCAGAGATAATCCAGGTTTAATGAACGTGGGGGCTGGATTATTGTATGACAAAGACACAATGGTAGAACGGATCTCATTCACCTTCATGTTCACCCTCAAAGAGCTTCTGTAGGAGAATTATAGGGACGCGTCTGAGAGGAGGCTGTCAGGACCTCGAGACGAGACGCCATTGTGACTGGCGAACAAGTTACAACGCTCCGATATGTGTCAGAATAAATCACACTATGGAACGAATATTATTATTATCCTCTATTTATAAGGTCTGATTGAGAGTGTTTTATATTATTATTATCCTCTATTTATAAGGTCTGCTTGCAAGAAGTGTGTTTTACAGCTGGTCAAACACTAGAGCAATTATCGAAAATAGCATGAAATCCCCAAAAATCCTCATGATATCGTGCCATAAACTACATATTTTCAGCCGATAATTGTCAGAAAATGTAAAAAAAAACCTTGGATTTCTCATCTAGTTTAACGTCCCAAAAAAATTGCATTTGCCCCGACACCTGCCGATAATTTTCAGTTCCCGTACTGACGTCACCAGCATTTTATCAGCAAAGATTCCCCAATTATCGCGGAATCCACTCCGCAATTTTACATTTTATTGTGGCTTTCGGCCCGATTTAAATCAAACATGTCAAAAGATCAAATAATCGTTCAAAAGGGAGGTCCTGGACAATTATTGGACAATCGGCGAAAAAATGATTGTTACCATACGCTTGAGCGATCATTCAGTGCCATTGCTCCTGAAAAGACGTCACTAGAAAAACACAAAAACCTCATTTCCGTCTATCAAAATGTTTCTTTTAATTTTTATATTACTTTATGGAAGCTCATCCAGACAAAACGCCCCATTTCCATTCAGTAAGAGTGACAAGGCTTCTTGCTGCGTCTGTCTGATGAGCTAGCACTTCAAAGCTCAGAGACATCTAACGCTCGTACACGTCTAATTAAAAGACCCTTTAACGGGATGATTTAGGCTTTGAAGTCCACCGTTTAAGGAAATTGTCTGTCATTCGTAATACACAAAAGCAAAGTCCGAGAAGCCCTTGCGGTTTGGCTGGTTGGCGTCTCTTAGCAGACTCTTGTGATTGATGTGCTTAACGAATCTCATCGTTTCTTTGTCTCGATAGACCAAGGCCAGGCAGTTGTCCTCTGGATAAACTGTGAGGAGCTAATAAAGGAGAGAGAGAGATGTATGAGCACGATTAAACGTGAGCTAAGATGGTAGGAAGGAGGGAGATACCACAGATTGTGGCTACATTTATTTCAGTGGAGTGAAAATTGAAGAGGATTCATTATAATACTAAGTTCAGCATTTAATCCAGGCAGCATTGTTAGACGTCACAATAATCTCCACTGCTGAGTACTTACATACTGCAGACGGCTTTGTGTCTGAGGAAGCTGCCGGGCAGTAGTAGCAGCATTGTAATTGGCAGCTCAGTGCTGTCGCCCCCTTGTGGAGGTCTGAGAGACAACAGCTCTGAGCCCAGATATCAGATATATAGCCGTCAGCAGCAGCACTTTATAACAGCACTTTGTGGTCAGCCGGCCGCGCACGCACAGTTCAGTTCAGCATACTACTGTATCCTGCACAGTCAGAAATCATAAGGCTGGCTGTAGGGAGTCATGGATCCAGTCCTATCTATGCAGCCATTGTGTCTTCCGCTTACCTCTTCGTCTTCCTCTTTAGCGATGTAGGAAATGAATCCTCCGTACTCTGATTCCCAGCCTGAAACAGGAGGAAAATAGTCTTTACGCAGTTGCAGGATCCTATCTCTACTTCTCCTCTCGCCCGGCATAATCTGAGTGCTGGACGCCTCTCATGGTATGTTACTCCACTTCACTCCTTGTTTGGGTCCGTCAACGTCTGGAGAGTTCTTATTGGCCCTATTCAGTGACTCTCATCCTCATTTTTTATGTCCCCCATCTGTCTTCCTTTCCCCTCTCTCTCTCTCTAGCCCCTCTGTAACCTATTGCCCTAGCCACTCTCTGGCCCATACTCAGAGTACCGGACGTATAACATATACGTCCGGTGTTTAGCGATTTTTACTACTGCGCATACGTAGTCATTTTTTACCGTAATCTACTTATCGTTTTCTTACGTAGATTGCATAAATGCGGTCTGAAATATCTTCGTAAGAAAAAGATACGTAGATTACGGTAAAAAATGACTACGCATGCGCAGAAGTAAAAATCGCTAAACACCGGACGTATATAATACACGTCCGGTACTCTGAATATGGGCCTCTGTTTGTATCACAGAAACGCGCTTTGTTATTCATTGCATTTATCTTACCATTCACCTGCTTTCGTACACATTGTACTTTGTAGCTAATGTCTGTACATCTTTACACCTTGGTTTTCAATAAACATATAATAAAACAGTAAAATTCTTTATAAGGAACCGCAAGACTGAGGACGAGAGCAAAAGGTTTGCAAATTACTGAAGAAAATCCCAATGTCCTGCGTTAGGACGGATGGCGTCTAAGTCTTTTACTGCGTTGCATTATCTGCGAGCTGTGTTTTGTGTTTGTGGGTGAGACCCGTCGCTGATTGGTTGTTACCTCTGAGGGATTTTGGTTTCCCGGTTACCTCGTTAATGGCTGATCCCAATAGCGCTCGTCATAGTTTTAGGGTTAGTTATTGGATGTCTACTTCCAGTCCACGGACATCCAGTACGGCCCTTAGGGGCGTTTGGTGGGGGCCCTCCAGCGTCCGTTACAGATGGTGGACGCCGGTTACATTATTAGCGCACCGCGGCTCTGTGAATGAAGCTGCCGAGGAGCAGTAGCGGCCGGAGATTGGCCGTCACCACTATCCAACTCACAGAAGGCGGCTCTACTACTCCCGGAACCGTCATACGCAGAGCCCCAGTCCGATAAAGGTGTAGGGGGAGAGGGGAGCCCCATGTATGCTTTGCCCTGGGTCCCTCCACTGCTAAGAGAGGCTGATACTGGTCAGGCTGCTATACAAATGCCAGCAAATGACAGAGTTACTGACAATGGGCCAGATCCAGAACAACGCTTGTGAGTGAATTTACGCGTGGCGGAGACTTAAAATCGCCTTTTGGTAAGTACTGCGCATGCGCCCCATAGAAAATACGCTCAGTAACGTAGCGTAATTGTGAACGTATGGGTTTCATGCCTTGGTCTGATGGATTGTTACCATAATTGTGAAGTGATACAAAGAAATTCATTTCTGGTCCAGTTCAGCCTGATCACAAAAAAAAAAAACACCTGACAAAAATAATTAAGTCGACTTATTTAATAACGTGCATCAAAATCTTAACAAGGTTTGCTTTTGTATTAAAAAAAAAAAATAGACATTAAAATTTCTTATCGCATAAAAAAATAATTGGAAAAACAGTGGATCTTGACATTAATGTTAATAATGACACGTTCAAAAATTCTGAATGTGCAAAATTGAATAATAATAATAACGAGTGCAGCTGAATGGCATTAATTTTTAATTGGAGCATGGTCAGAATAGTAGCGTGACTGAATACCAATTAATTGTTAGCAAGGGAGAGAAAAACAGGCGCAGCGGAGATGTCTGGGTGGTATAAAGCGGGTCAAACATCTCACTTCACTTCCAGGATCTAAGAGAAAAGAAAAACAAAGCACTCAAAGTTACAAATAAATAGATACATAAATATATATATTAGTTAAAACCTCTCAGAATTTGAGTGCACAAAACATAAGAATTATTAAAATAATTAAGGGTCTGACATTATATTTGGAAATTAATGATATAGGACGGTGTTCAGAGATCCGTTTTTTAAAAGTACGCAATTATACGCACGCACGTAGCAAGCCAACACCCGCCAACACCCAGGACACTCCCCTCTCCCGGCCGTTCAATCGTAGACTTACACCTCCATAGACCAATCTGATCTATAAGTGTGTACTTATGTGCGTATATGTCTTCCGTACATGCGATTCAGTATAGCCCCGCCCTCCAGCGTTCATTTAAATGCCTCCCCCCGCCCACTTTCATGTAAATTTTCAAGTACGTATTTCTACCCCGCCCCTCTGTACTGATGTCCCCTAAAGCACTAACGTGCGTATATTCAACGTAACTTACATAAATAAAGTTACTACGCATGCGCAGTAAAAACGTAACGATAATATGCACGCAAAAAACGTGAAAATGGATCTGTGAATACGGTCCAATATATTATAGCAGAGCACAGTGTATTAAAGACTATCTGAATGTTTAAATGGAGGTTGTGAGTAATCCCTTATTGTGGGGGATCACCGAGGAGCCTGATATCCGCTATCGCTTTAATAAGACGCAAAACAGGTAACAGACCGGTTATAAATGAATTACTAGCGTTATAACCAGAGGGGGGCACTGACAAATTACTTTCTAGGTCCTGTCACCTGTGAGGGCCCCAAACCAGTGCTAGATTAAGGAAGCCGGGGCACAGAGAGTGTATGAGGTTCGGGCCCCCAACCTCAGGGGGCCCCCACCGCACACACACACTACTGTGCCTACATGACATGCACCTAGGAGGAACATTCTCCCTACTTACCACCCACCTATCATGTCCACGCGTGCGGGCACACGTAACTGCCATGCCGATTGGTGGATAATCATTGCTATTCACCAATCAGAGTTCAAGGTCTCCCAAACTGATTGGGGAGCAGCTCCAGCCCGCCACCAATCCGTGTGAAGGAAGCTG
Organism: Limnodynastes dumerilii; assembly: GCA_011038615.1. Classification (NCBI taxonomy): domain Eukaryota; kingdom Metazoa; phylum Chordata; class Amphibia; order Anura; family Limnodynastidae; genus Limnodynastes; species Limnodynastes dumerilii. The sequence continues at coordinate 125,446 of WWET01002974.1, read as the reverse complement.
ACATTTATTGGGGGCGAGTGATTTTCAATAACTTTTGAGGTTTGATCTGGGGGTGACATTTTTTAATGGTGGTTTGTGCCTGGTGTTATTATGGGGCCCTTTCAAATGTTTGTCTAGGGCCCCACAAAACCTGGGGCCACCTGTGATTACAACATTTAAAATGAACGAAGGTTTAGGTTTAATAATAAACTGCCGTCTTGGTATAAATTGGTCAACTTAAATCTTATGTGGAGCTGAATTACGTATAATAGTAAGAGTAGCAGTAGAGGATAACTGTATCTTGTGTATCTTGTCTATGCAGAGGATATTATATACTATATAAGAGACCTTTAGGCGATGCTCATACTCACTTCCTGGCTCAGACGGCTGAACGTCGCCTCCTTGTGGAGAGCTTTGAGCATGGTTTTCCGAGGAACCCTCCTCTTCATCGGACTCTTCGCTGCCCTCTGCTAAGAAGTGCATCTTAAGGCCGGTGAGGTTGGAGAGCAGCAGGAAGAAGGCCTCCGACCTCAGGAGCTCCATGCAGCCGGTCAATGCCTCCGGTAAGTCTCCTTTTGCCCTCTTATAGCACCTAAATCACAAACAAGGAGGTAAGAGGGGTAACAGACGGAAAGACAGAAGCGGCGTCCCCAGGTCATGTCCTCACCGCCTGTTAGGGGGTCCCAGCAACTCCCAGTCGATGCTCTGCGTCTCCAATGCTGCGCAAACAGCTTTAAATTTCTCCTCCTAAAATGAAAAGAATCATATTATTATTATTATTATTATTATGGGGTTGAGATACTGTAAGAGAACAGCCCACAGCAGATATTCAGATCATTTAATAAAAAATATTATTATTTTATTATGCGACTATTCTAACGAGATTGGATTCTAAGATGGTTGCATGGATAGTTTTTTTTGCAGCCAACCAATAAGCTGGCTGCATGGGTCTCCTGTCAAGATTGACAGGAGACCCAGCCAATCAGAGAGTGACTCCAGCCAGCCAATAGGCTAGCTGCAGACTCTCCAGCAGAGATTATCGCCTCCAGCCTCTGCTGTGTATGGTGCCGATATCGGGGACCTTTCCCCAGGGGAAAATCGTCCCGTTTATCGGCAGCCACATGCTGGGAGCGTTAATCGCTCTAGTGTGTGCCCAGCTTAAGGCAAAAGTCATACTTGATTTCAGATGTGGATGCGCGCAGACCTGCTATTAGACGCCCCATTTTCTCATTTACATATCTAAACACGCCCCATTTTGCAAAGTAAAACTAACGGATTCGTAAGCAGTCGTAAGGCTTGAATAGCGAGTGCAATATGGTTATACTTTTGTGTTTGCACATGCGCATTAGCGGAGATTCGCAACGTATCTGACCAGTTTTTGCACAGATACGTAGCTCTGAATCCGGGCCTGTGTGTCCAGATGGCTGACAATACTTTTTCAAACTATTGGAATATCTAACACTGCCCATTTATTATGAAATATTGTTACGCCACATATATAAAAATTGGCTTATTGTGAACCAATCAAATGCTTATTTTTATTAATGGATAATTTTTTATGAGTGTGTAGCACCCCTTTCCCCTGCGTAGTATAAGGGTGGTGTAATATGGGAGTTAGTAGCTTCAGTGCCTCCACCTGAGTCTTCTGGACGGTGTGTATGGGATGAGGACACTTGCTGTTTCCACCAGGGCTGAATCGTTAAGCCCCTTGTACCCCACCACACTAATAGTGAATAAGTGGGACCACACCGCAAGTAGGGGGAACAGAAATAGTATTTATTAAGGGCAGATTGGTTCAGGGAATGGCAAGGGTTAAAGGACTGTTTTACTGGGCAGCAGTAAAAGGGTTGGCAATAAATTAGGAACAATGGCAAACAGTAATGGACATAAAATTTTAAAATGGCGGCTACATGTGCAAACAGTCTCTTCAAAATGACAGCCTATATACACTCTCTGGCCAGCTGCAGCCACAATCACACTGTAACAGTAAATCTCTAGACAGTTCTACAATATTCCTGTCTAACTATAATAATCAGACTGACAAGACTAACAACATTGGTGTAGAACAGCGGTAACCCAGGTTATGTGTGTTAGAAAGCCTTAAAGTCCTGTGCAGGCTGTGTGTAACAAAGTCCCAATGTCTACTTTACTTGACTCCCTCTGCAGTGTAATGGTGATCCAGACTGTAGATGCAGTGTAATGGTTATATAGAACTGTAGATGTAGTGTAATGGTGATCTATACTGCAGATGCAGTTTAATGGTGATGCAAACTGTAGATATATTGTAATGGTGATGCAGAACTGTAGATGTAGTGTGCAACACCAATGTATCAGTGTGATTGGATACAATCACTTAGCTCTGGATTGATGAGTCTCTAACTGCAGTTCCTCAGTGCATCAGCTCAAGGCACCCCACTAGCCTGATCTTGCCTGTAGCTCTCTCCTCTCACATGCAGCTATCCCCCAGCTGGAATCTCCCTCATGTGGGTGGGCTCAAGGTCAAGTCTCTCCAAAGTACTGCCACACTTAGACTAAACCCAGCAGTAGATGCTGTGCTGCCTGGGCAAGTCTCTCAGATTTCTCCTCAGTAACTCCTCAATGGCTCTCACTTCCTCTCTGGGAACTCCTCCCAGCCCCAGAGCACTGTGGGGGTGGAGTTCTGTCCAACTCCTTGTGGCCATAACAAGTCCTGGCAAAGGATGCATAGTTGAGGGCACCCTTGCTACAAGTGAATCATACTCCACAGCAAGTAGCTCTTATTTGTATAGCCATATACTTTTCATGAAAAATATCTTAGCTAAAATTGTGTGATTTTCATTCCAAAAATGTGCATCATAGATATCAATTGTACTTTGCCTGTCACATGAATTCACCTTTCCTATGATCTGAGTCCAGGTTATAAAGCATGGTTGCCTACTTTTGAAAAGTCATTTCAGGGAGAAAAGTAAAAAGCATAGGGGTGGTCCCTGCGTCGCCGGGGGGAGGTCCCTGTGTCGCTGGGGGCGGTCCCTACATCACCGGGGGTACAACCACCTCCACAGTGATGTCTAGAAAATTAATAGTAGTGTCACTGTGTTGGTGAGTGAATGATAAATTAAACCGGTTATTATTAAGGTGCTGAAGAAATAAATCAATAGAAGCAGAGTCCCCATTCCAAACAAAAACCAAATCATCAATGTAACGTCCAAAATAGACCAGGTTCGCTCCGAACGGGCCTCCCCACACAAGTTCCTCCTCCAGGAGGCCCATGTATAGGTTGGCATAGCTCGGAGCGAACCTGGTCCCCATTGCTGTGCCAAGCCGTTGCCTATAGCAACGGCCCTCAAAAAGAAAATAATTGTGAGTAAGAATAAAATTAATCCCATCCAAAATGAACTTTTGAAGTGCAGGGGAGTGAATTGAGTGATGGAGGAGATGGTGGGCTACTGCTTCAATTCCTTTGTCGTGGGGAATGTTCGTGTATAGAGCCTCCACGTCACATGTTAGAAGCCTATAATTTTTATTCCATTGAATTGACATAATTTTCTGTAAGAAGGCTCGTGTGTCTTTGATGTAAGACTTTAAGGGAGTCACAAGAGGTTGTAAATAACAATCAATTAAATGGGAAAGTGAAGCAGTAAGGGACCCTACCCCTGAAATTATAGGACGCCCGGGAGGTGAGGTGAGGGACTTGTGAATTTTAGGGAGAAAGTAAAAAGTGGGGGTGGTTGGGAACCTGTCACACAAAAACGACCAAGTATCATTTGTTATTATACCTTCATCCTTCGCTGATTTAATAAATTTCTCATATTTCTCAAGATAAACCTTAGTGGGATCTTTTGCAAGCACCTCATAGAACTTATTATTCTGAAGCTGGCGGTTCGCCTCCGTTACGTAGTCATTGCGATTTAAAATCACTATCGCCCCCCCCTTATCGGCGGGTTTGATAATGATTGTATTATCATCCAATAGGGTTTTGATTGCTTGTCTTTCGCTCCCCCTAAGGTTATCCCTGATTGGTTTTTTATCTGTCCTTAGACACATATCCCTAAAATCTTTGAGTGTTGTTTGGTAGAAAGTCTCCACGAAATCTTTCTTACATTGAAGGGGATAAAATTCAGAACTTTTTTTAGGGGGATTGACTATCGTGGGTATGGCTTCCTGACAGTCATGAGATTCTAAATTCAACTCTATTAGGCTTTCCAATGCCTCCCTCTCTAGAGAATCTGCCATAGATAAAGTAGCAGATTTGTCAGGTGCATTACCCTTGTTAGCAAAAAATTTCTTTCTACAAACCCCTCTAATAAATTTATTTAGATCTACAAATAGTGAGAACATATTAGGTTTATTTACCGGAGCAAATTTTAGGCCCCTAGTTAATAGATTTGCTTCCTCACTACTCAGTTTTCTTGATGACAAATTACAAATGTTATCTTTCTTGTTGATCATCTCACTATTTTCAGGGTTTTTGTTTTGTTTCCCTCTTGTTCCTCCTCTGCATCCCCTCCCCCGGAACTTCTTCTCCTCTTGGGGCTGTTTAGCTGGAGGAGATGGTACCTGTTGGTAAGGGGAAGCAGAGGAGGAGGGGGGAGGGAGTTCGGAATAACATATAACTATGTTATAAAGACAAACAATAGGTTTGTGTTTAATAAAATAACGTCATCATTCAAACTGTTTCTCTTCGGTGCAGGCATTCACCACATCTATGGAAGCTTTTAATGTTTACATTTAAAAAAAAAGTTAAAGGTAGATGCCCTTTAGCACATGAAGAATGATTACTTTATATTTTATATTTTTTGTTTTAAAGTTTTTAGGAGGGAATATTATACCCCCTAAGCCTACATCCAATAAAGCCCATAAAAGCATCTCATTGTATAAAACAAAAAAAGAAAAACTTTTACTTTTTTTGTAACTCATACCACTTTCACATCATCACCCTGCAGTAAGATTTTCAACTTGGGTTATTGCAGGTTGATTTGTCTCAGACCCTTAAAGCACTGTAGGGTAAACCCAGGAAATTCCTGGTCCCTGACAGTGCACGTGGCTCCTGGGGAGATATTTGTTTACTATTGCCATAGCAATAGTAAACAAATACTCCAATCAGGTATCTTTGTGAAAGACCTGTGTTAAAAAACAATTGCCGGGTAAGTAGACCCGGGTCCAGGCAGAGTGGATGTTTCACATCACCACAAAAACCTGGGTTTGAGCCGAGACCTGTGTCTAAGGCCAAAAACCCAGGTTTTTAATGATATGAAAGGGTTATTATTACAAAATGTTTTGCTCGTCTGTTTTATGTCTGCTGATTTGATGGGAGTCAGGAAGCTTGTGGTATATATGTAGAGGTCACAAAGAATGTCACTCTTTCACATAACATTTTCTTGTACTTGATTGGTTGTTACACAGCTCCACCCACATTATATTCTTGCACTTCTTTATTTCTGTGCTAATCCCGTTTACAATCTTTGGCTTATAGTTGATCCCCTCCATGTGTGACCTTCTGCAAATTTTTTCCAGGGCTACTTTAAATTCCCAATCCTACTCTGAGCCTATTTCTTAGCTATTAAATATGTTTATATTAACATAATTGTTAATAACTGATTTATAAAGACTAGGGGCTAGATTTACTAAACTGCAGAAAAAGAAAAGTTGAGATGTTGCCCGTAGCAGCCAATCAGATTCTAGCTCTCATTTTACTATTACATACTAGAGAATGTCAGCTAAATCTGATTGGTTGCTATGGGCAACATCTACACTTTTCCAAACCCGCAGCTTACTAAATCTGGCCCCAAGGCATCACTGTCAGTATTTATTAGCATCGGTCCTATAATAGATAGCACAATTAACACTATTCACAATGACATGAGTTCAGCTCAGACCCTGCTTGTGTAGTTGTAAAGTTGTAGTTGTAAACTTTTACTAGAGTGGGCAAAGTGTGATGACACCAATGATCCTTTGACAGGAAAAGTTACCCAGGAGATTTGTGTCTGTTCTTTTATCATTGCATCATTATATAAACTGTACATATTTCAAAATCCCAAATAAATTTGGGCCATAGCTAATTCATTTTATAGACATGCTTCAGCTTCTAATATGTGTCTAAAACTGCAAACCAATACAACTTGGATATCAAAATATCTCTCAGAATTATCTCAGAGCGAATGACTGGCAAACCTTAGACAGTTTAGTAAAACTTGACATTGCCCAAAGAAGACAAATAAAGGAATTTCCTAGAAGTTATCCCTGAGCTTGGTGTGTGCGCTGTAAGTAGCCAGAGAGGAGCTAAGGAGAAGTAGCCTGTGAGAGGAAAAACTTAAGACATCCTATAAGTTCAATGCTCAAGGCTATGACATCCCATAAGTTCACTATATGGATGTGTTTCATATAACTATCCCGATAAATCAGGCGCTATGCTGATAGCATCCCTTATTCCACAGCTGTGAAGGTTCATGAGCCACAGAACCTCAAACCACCATCAAACAAGAAACTTTTGGTTCTATGTTTTTGCTTATTTTTTTCTCCATGTCACTCTGCCTCAATGTATTAAGACAAAATCAAGCGTTATAGTTGTAAATATTCTAAATATGCAGACTGCACAGGACAAAGCTTTCCTGACAAGTCAAATTACCTGATCTTTATCTATACTTCCTAGACTGCGAAAAGGGAAGAGACGGTTCCTCTGCAGTTTATTCTGGCTGTTTTCATACAACTTTTTTCTAATTACATATAGCTAGGAGCGATCAAACGCGTCTCTCTGAGTCTATAGGAATTGTCTGAAGTCCAATTTTCTATCCTTGTTTTTTTTTTGTTACTTAAAAGTTGCATAAGGTATTTTTGTCTCCTCCTACCGTACCTCACATATCTTGTGACTTATCCAAGTCATAACTGGACCTGTGTGCCACGATCTAGCTCAGATTTAAAGAAATATGCTATTTTTCTAACTTTTTCTTTCACTAATAATACATTTAGGTATTACAGTATACTGATTTCTAAGATGTTTTTCCCCCAACCAGCTTCATAATAAATACCTTACAAATAAAATTGATATTGCAAGTACAGTAAGGAACTCACTTAAAAGATATTCATGTGCAACAAAACAGACTGCATTTTAATGATTGAAAAACACCCCCAACTGAAACTGTAACTTGATTTTCTTGCCCCTCTCTTAAGCCGCTAATTGTCTCCGGTATGAGAGTGTAATTGCCGAAAATGGGACTTTCGAAAGTTCCTTTTCAAAAGTCCCATTTTCGAATACTTGCCGCTTTCGCCCTTTTTTTTAAAATGGGTAAGTATGCCGTTCAGCATACTTTACCCATTCACTTTCACAATTACCGTTGTCCTTCTTCTGTCTGCGATATCCCTCCACTGCACCTCCGCCGCTGCTCACCGGTCCAGGTGAGTAACCTATCTCTGCGACTTAGGGTTAGGGTCAGGCTGCAGGGGAGGGAGGGTTAGGGTCAGGCTGCAGGGGAGGGAGGGTTAGGGTCAGGCTGCGGTAGATGGAGGGTTAGGGTCAGCCTGCAGGGGAGGGAGATAGGGGTCAGACTGCCAGGAAAGGAGGGTTAGGGTAGTGAGAGGGGAGGGTTAGGGTTAGAATTAGGGAAGGGACTATTTTTACTTACAATTTAGCTGAACAGAGCTTTCAGTGTTCCGTGGATCGATTGCTATACCTCATCGAGGCATAGCAATCGAAATCCCAGCCAGTTCGCAACTGGCTGGGGAAGAATGTCCGATTTGAAAATCGGCCATTCGGACCGGAGGCAAAACCCCTCTTAAGCTGGGTATACACTTGTCCAATCCACTTCAGATCCAACGCCAGACAAGACTGTTTACACAATCCCTTAGCAGACCAAGGTCTCAGCTACTACATCCAATCCATGATATATACTGGTTCAATTTTACTGCAAACCTCCAACCAGCATCTGCCTCACCGTATATGCTCTTCCAACCTTCCCAGACTACCTTCAAATGTGGAGCTGCATGACATCACAATCAGGAGAAAAATTGGGCAATGAAGTTGCAGGAGTGTGCACACATGTAATTGGCTTATGGAATTGGCATCAGGTCTCCTGATTTTTAAGCAGGTTTAAACATCTTTTGGATTGAGTGTAATTTGTGGTTTTGTGAGTTTTTACACTTATCCAAGGTCTTAGCAACTGGACAGCCATCAAATTAGATGGGAATTTGATAAGTGTATACCCAGTTTCACCCATCAATATCAGTTAGAACCAGTTTACCCACTTGGGAAGTCACATTTAAAATGTTAAATTCCATAGCAGCAGACAATGGCCATTTGTTATAAGCATCATTATTGTGACAGGACAGTCATAATGTGTGAAGAAGATTCGGATACATTGAATGTTGGGATATATATATATATATATATATATATACCACCTTACATTTAGGATCTTTTCAAGGAAGGGGCAGAGGTGGCTAATAATAGCATGGTACACTTTGAACTGTATAGAAAGAACAGTATATTGCATTTCTTAGTGAAGTGCTCCATCAATTTGCTCAAATCATAGACTAAGTGGAGAGATGAGTTCCCTCCTGTAGAAAATACTTCTCCTCCATTAGAGCGCTAGTACTAGTGACTGGATCGATCTGCAGTTATATATGATATAGGTGGAGTCGTCACTATGATGACGGAATCACAAGATAATTCCCTGACACTGGGACAGTTGTCACACTCTCCTGTGCTCAAACCTGATCATGCAGTTTTTACTACCTTCTGCAAGTGTATTTTGCTTTTTTGCATCTTGGTCAAATCTGGTTCATCCCTGTTTGCAAAAATGATAGTTACAAATTGCCTCAGGTTACTGTCAGCTAAAAGGCAAAGGTGAGCAATGAGTGATCATTTGCTTTAAATAAATTAGGGCTCCTTCCATAAACCATGTTTAAAATGATTGACATTAAGTACTAGTTGGTCCCAGCCCACTCTGATATTTAATTAATTTTATTCCTTCACCCTAACCAGTACATATGGTTGTTGTTGTTGTTGTTCTTGTTATTACTACTACTACTACTACTACTACTACTACTACTACTACTAATAATAATATTAATAATAATAAAAAGCATTAACATATTACAATAAATAGAAACAAATAAATATCATAAATATATGGCATTTGCAGAAAGAGCTAACAAACCAGCAACAATTCTTTTCTAGTAGAGTATTAGTAAGAAACAAATTAATTAACCATTGAAGGTGATGGTGAAGACAGCCCCAGTGGCTACTGTAGGTCAACTACCACCAACAGTAAAGCCACCAAAGGCTAACATTTTTACCACCATTGGTGTGATTGAGCTGGAATAATGAGATACAGTGAGAGATAAAGGCTTTCAGAAGTCTTAACCATGGCTATACCTTATCAGTTTACTTAATATATCACTGACTTATAAAAGTAGTAGCTGTAGGCAGTGGCTGATCTATAACAAGTACAGTAAATGCTGTAAGTTTGTCTCAACCTCAAAGACTTTAAAAACAGCAGCAACCTTCCAATAAGTTCCTTCAATGAAGACAACAGAGATGTTTCACTTTTTAACACTTACCTACATCATATATTTTCATTCTAGAACTTGTTTTTGCATACAAAAGACAAATAGAGACAGTTTATAAGTGACACAATATCATATTGGCAAGTACTTACAATTGTCATTTCTTACACAACTTGCCTCCGGGTTTGTAAACACCAGGCCGGCACTTTGCTCTTATTGGGCCTGATCCAGACCTACGCTCGCAGGCGATCTAACGCTGATCGTAAGCATAAAATCGCCATAAAAAACGCACTGCTCATGTGCATAGTGACAACTTCCGGTCGTACCAAAGACCTTTTCGTAGCGGCGATTCGGGCATCCGTATTGTTTGCGTATTTTCCAACGACGGGGCGTGTCTATAGTACGAAGTTAGTACGGACGCTGGAGTTAAGGAATGTAGGTGGGGGGAGCCATTTAAATTGTACAGTATGGGCGTGCTTAGGCCGCTACGAATAGCGCGTCGCTACGAAAATACGTACGAACACATGGAAAAGTTAGGGCAGGGTACGGCGGGCGTACTGAAAGGAAGGTAAGGGGAGTGTCGTGGGATTAAAAGTTTTTACGCTGCAGCGGTAATACGCTCCGCTCTCATGCGTAGGTCTGGATCAGGCCCATTGTCAGTTTGAAATTGTAGACAATACATTTCATTGCCAAAGCTACATATGTAAATCTAATTCTTTGCCAGATACACCATTCCAAGTATATTTAATGCCAAAGATGGGCTGTCAACCCTCTGCAACAATCTTGATGTCTCCATGTACATTGTAGTTTTGTTAATGTCTAAATGTCTGGTAAAAGAGCAGCTTGGATCAGAAACAATAAAGTTTATACTTTCATAAAGAAGAATTGCATTGAAGAAAAATTCACTTAATGATAGTACTTTCTATGTGTACCAATGAGGTGGGGGTCAAATTCCTTATGTTACCTTAGAATTGTGGCTGGAACAGACAATTTCTGGGCCTTGCAAGTTCTTAAGCTAGGTACACACTTGTTACTGTTACTAGTTTTACTTTGGGAGCCTGACTCCTCCCCAATATGGCTGCTGAACACTGTTCAAATGGCAGGAGTGTCTTAATACAGACCTCCTTAGTACACATATAGCAGATGGATAGGGACTCACCTACAGGAGGTGCCTTGATGCTGGGCAGATGAGCTTAACCCAATATAGCTATATTGTGACCTAAACCTACACTTTATGTATGTGCTGCCACATAGTGTTATATAATGTATGTTTGGAGCGACGGACCTCTCTTTTGTTTCTTGTAGTTGCACAGTGGTCACTTTGGTCCTTGGCTGCACCTCTCCATTTATATATACACTTGCACACATTTCATATATTTGATTAAGAACCGCTGCCTGTGTTTTCTTGTGACACACAGAGCAACCCTCTGAACCCCATGTGCTGTAGCCATCTGCTGAAAGCATCCTGTACACATATTTTTAATCTAGGATATTGGATAAAGGAGTTGCAGGAGCGTACACACTTGTAAATGGATCGGGTGAATGGCAGTCAGACTAGCTGATTTTCAAGCAGGTTTAATTAATATTTGACCTAACCAGGGGCTGAATGCAGATTTAAGAGAAAGAGCTGAATTTGCAGTCCACTTCCTTCCCCTCTCCTTATGTCTTCTGTTAGTTCTTCCCTCCCACATAGTGTGTTAGCTCACGTGAACAAGGCCCTCCATCCTAGCGTTGTTCCTTTCTCCACCACTCCTCACTCATTTCATACCCTCTTGTCCCCCTCTGCTACCCTTTTACCCCATCCCCACCTGGTGGCTCTCTCTCAACCTCTCACTCTCAGTTCTATCCCCTGCTCCCTGATCTTTCAAGCTTGACACCTCGCATTTTGCCTTGCGTTCTGTGCTTGATTCAATTTATTTTTGATATTTTTAGTCATATTGTATTTATATATGCTATGCTGTCCATCCCTACCCTGTATGTCTGTACTGTATTTTGTTGTATTTTGTACGGCACTGCGGACACCTTGTGGTACCTTATAAATAAACAATAATGATAATAATACCTATGCCTCCACAATGAAATACAGCTATCCGATGCTGCCTTCCATGTGGAACATATCTACCACAAAGTAGCTTTTGCAGGGCCTTGGAGATGCGTGTGCTGGATTATCCATGGGGCGATCGGGGCGGTCGTCACGGAGCCCCCACACACAAAGGGGCCCCCACAAAATGCAGTGAAAGAGGATGGATGTCTGTGATTGACATCCTTCTCTTAAGCACAGTGTATCACAGCTGCCGTCATATTCCGGCAGCTGCGATCGTGTGCTTAAGAGGAGAATGTCAATCACTGACATCCATCCTCTTACACTGTAGCCAGGGAGCAAGGGGGCGGAGTCTTCACATAGCGCTCCTGCCCCCTGCCTGTACAGAGCTTCTCTGTTTACAAGATGCCAGCGTGACCAACCAATGCTGGTTGGACAAACAGGAGGGGAAAAATAAGGCTGACTGGGCAGAAATAAAGAGAGGGCAATAAGGCTTGCTGGACATAAAATGAGGGGCAATAAGGCTGACTGGATACACATAACAAGGCAATAAGGGTGGCTGGACACAGAAGGAGGGGGGCAATAAGGCTTGTTGGACAAACAGAAGAAGCGGCCAATAAGGTTGACTAGATGCAAATAAATAGGGGGCAATTTTGCTGTATGTTCATGTGAAGCAGGGGCCCCCCCACAGTTTAGTTGCCCAGGGGCCCCCACAGACCTTAATCCAGCCCATTTAGCCTCCATTGCGGATACTACATACAGACTTTCTTAGTGAAGCTAGACCCGCCCCAGGTGATCAGGATTGGATGTTTTAAATGGTGTGTTCACACTTATCCAGTTTTGGGCCAACATGAGGTCGGAGTGGATGCAGATTTTATAAATGTGCCCAGCTTTAGGACACTAGAAAACTCTGTCAATGATTTATGCAACAATGGACTCAACTTCTTCTTTCCACACCATCCCCACTGTTTTGTATGTGTGCAGATATCCTTGCTTTAGCTAATGGGGCTTTTCTGTCCCTAGAGATCTATTGTGATCCTCTGATGTTTTTTTTCTCCAGTGTCTTCATTCTTCTATTCTGCACATCCACAAATTTTCGCCATGCAGACACAAAGGAGAAGAAAACTGAAAGCCATTGTATGCCGGGTGTGGGTCCCTGCAAAGAACAGTCCTATTTCGTTAGGGCCGTTCTCTCCCAACCAGTTTAGAACTGGCTGGGATATCGATTGCTTATGCCTCAAACAGGCATAGCAATCGATCCCCAGAGCACCGAATACGATGCTCCGAAAGGTGAGTTGCTAAACTAACCCCAAACCTTAATCTATTTCTAACCCTAACCTTCCCCTTTAATTACCCTAACCTTCCCTTCCTAGCAGCCTGACCCTAATCCTCCCTTCTCCCTAGCCTGACCCTAATACTCCCTTCTCTATAGCCTAACCCTAAGACCCCCCTCCCCCAGCCTGACCCTAAACCTCCCCTTCTATGGTCCTAACCCTAACCGTCCCTTCCGAAGCGTCTAACCCTACCTCCCCAATACTAAAACGTCCCAGAGAGGTTACTCACCTCTACGTATCTGTCATCTGGCGGATCCGTTGTCTCTATTTCGGCTGTCTCTATTTAGCAAAGTGGGCCATCGGACCGGAGACTGCAACCGTGTATGCCAAACAGCATAGACAATTCAGAAGGAATAAGTAAATTATTGGTGCATATAAATTAGGAAAGTCACGAACCACTGTGACACTGACCAGTATATAGAACTTGAGAAGTTATATTTATAAAATAAATAAATGTACCTTAAGTCACTTGAATGGTTTAAATACCCAAACTGTTTGTACACACAAGTAGCATAGGTTACATCATCCAATTCTTCAAATGACTTTTTCAGTTTTTTTCTTTGCTAATGAGCTAATCACAGTAGGAACTAAATTATATTTTTTTCTGGCCAAAAGAAACAATCTCCAACACACAATCTTCTCTTCCAGTGCTCTAAATTAAGACTGTTTTGGAAGCTGAATATATACTGAGATTTCCGTTTAGCTCAAGGTGTCGCAAAGATATTAACTTAATGAGATGATCTAATAAGGCTTTGGCAAACAAAAACTCATTAACAGAAACAATTTGTGGACTTAAGCGTCTCTCTCTTGCTACATATTTCTATGTAAGTCAGAAAATAACTATGGTCAACTACTGTTCCACCTTTCTCACATCAATCCCACCCTTTATAGAAACATAATACAGGTTTGCACACAATTGTAAAACTATGCAACATACCAGTGAGATATATGGCATCTCTTAATAGATTATTCATCTAAAACAGGCCTGCAGATTATAGGTTGCAGTGTGTACTAACAAGAGATGAGTGCAGACCATAGGCGTATTTATAATGCAGTGCACACGGGCCTCTCAGAACAGGGAGCCTGTGGCATTTATCCTGCACCCAGGGTTGGCAGGGGAAGGGGGCCATTCGGCATCTATTTCTTCCCTCTAAGATCTTCCGGATTGAAGAAATAGATGCTGAATGAGCCCCCTTCCCCTGCGATGAGGCTGTTTGCGGAAATAGGCCCCGTCCCTTTTGAGGTCCTGTCTCCGGTAAGGGTGCGGGGGGGGGGCCCATGTACAAATCCTGCACAAGGACCCCCTCACTTCTTAAAACGCCCCTGGTGCGGACCCTCATGTCGGACCTAATTCACACTTAAGAACGCAATAGGTTCCTAAATATACGCAACTAATAGCAATGAAACTCCCTCGGCACGCCCCCAGTTTTCAGGTTCTTATGTGACTTACGGGTGCCATAGGGCTCCCTTAACTGTGCAGGGCGTCTACTTAGGAACTTAACTGCATAACCGCGCCTTTAATTGGTCATTTAAAGGCCTCTCTCCACCCAAATATTCGTATCTGACGAGTTCATTATGCATGGAACGCCCATTTTTGTGTATGTTACTACAGACCTAGAGATTTTAAGTTCGTAGTGTATAAGTACGGTATTTGCGAACTTAAGTCCAATGCAAATAGCTTATAAAAGTTACTACGCATGCACAGTGCATCCGTTCTTAAATATACGCACTTAAAATCTAAAAAATTCTTAAGTGTGAATCAGGTCCGTCATCACCATCATCATCAATAGTGTTAGATCCACAGTCAACTCCCTCATCCTGTTACACATTTCCAACTTCCACAAAAACATATTTAATTTCTATGTCTACACTGCGGCATCATTACATTTACTAATGCTCCTATTCCCATTTGAAGAGGGTTTGAAAAGGGTCTGCCTCACACACATCATTTGTGGACACCCATTCACTCTCCTCATGTTCTTGTGAAGTTTGTGAACCCACAATTTGTTCTTGGGGCTTAGTGTTTGTTTTGGGAATGGATTCATCTGCTTTACAGGTGACAGTCAGCCAGAGGAGTGCTGAAGGTACATGCTTGTGGTTATCAGGACCAGCACTCACAATTAAAGGCCTTGCCACTGCATGTGGTGTATGGTATTTGGCAATGTGCGATTTGTCCGTACTACTTTTCCCCTCATACTTTGCATTAGGGGCCCTGAATCTTAAGTTTCCTTAGTTTTATAGCAGATCTGCCACCGACTGGTTTCACTGATGGGACAAGGCTGGATCTGCTTCTGGTTGGTCCCATATTATTCTTCCCCCCCTTCCCATTTATGCTAAGCATTGCAAGTAAGTTGCCATAGTTACACAGGACCGAATCCAGAGTTCCTAGTCCCCGAGTGCAGCAGCAATCAAATGACAGATCCCTGCTGTATCCAGACTTCCTTGTGGGAGACCACTCCACTCTTTTATAAGGAATTCTAAAAGAAGACCCTAAGACTCAGTGGCGGATCCTAGGGGGTGATTGGGGTGATCGCCCCCCCCCTAGAACACTGCTGACGATTGTGACTGACGGTGTCAAAGTCCCGACAGTCAGACTCCTGCGCCCCTGATGCCACCGCCAGTCACTGAAGTCACAGGAGGAGGTGACCATGACAACCAGGTCCATACCTCCCAACATTTGAGAATTGTAAAGAGGGACAAATTTCCGCAGCCTGGTAGAAGGGATGTGTCTTGTACCGCCCAGTGGGTGTGTCTGGGGAAAGTGGGTGTGTCTGACACGAACAGATAGTGGGTCTAGTGCATGCCTCTTTTAATAATTTAGCCATCCATATGTCTGCCCCTTATTATTTGTCCAGCCTCCATATGTCGGCCCATTTAAACGTCCAGCCTCCATGTCTGCCCCTTTATTATTTGTCCAGCATCCATGACTGCCCCTTATTATTGTGTTCAGCATCCATATGTCTTTCCCTTGTTTATTTGTCCAGCCTCCATATGTCTGCCCCTTTATTAAATGTCTGCCCCTTTATTATTTGTCCAGCCTCCATATGTCTGCCCCTTTATAAAATGTCTGCTACTTTATTATTTGTCCAGCATCCATGTCTGCCCCTTGTTAATATGGCCAGCCTCCATGTCTGTCCCTTATTATTATTGCCAGCCTCCATGTCTGCCCCTTATTATTATTGCCAGCTTCCATGTCTGCCCCTTATTATTATGGCCAGCCTCCATGTCTTCCCCTTATTATTATGGCCAGCATCCATGTCTGCCCCTTGTTAATATGGCCAGCCTCCATGTCTGCCCCTTATTATTATTGCCAGC
>WWET01002974.1:85293-100062 GCA_011038615.1 Limnodynastes dumerilii | reverse complement strand
ACATGATAGGAGTACTTGGGGGTCTGGTGGCACATTATGGGAATACTGGGGGGAGTTGTTGGCATATGATGAGAGTACTGGGGGGAGCTGGTGGCATATGATGGGAGTACTGGGAGGGGCTGGTGGCACATGACGGGAGACCGCATATACACATTCTACGTATCGAAACGATACACAGATTACGTACAATAGCTACTACGCATGCGCAGTAGCTACTGTTTATTGAACTACGTCCGTCTATGGAAGACGGACGTAGTTCTGGATCCGGCACAATGATATCATGCTATTTTTCATTGACAATGCAATTATATTTACCACTAAGCAGCAATCATATAAACATTTAATATATAACATTTATGAGATTATATTTTATTTATATACAAAAGCCAGTTTCATGTTTAACTGTTCATGTGTATGTGCTATCATTAAAACAAATTGACCCCACTGGAAAGACGCAGCCAAGCCCCAATATTGTCACTCCCCCACATTGTTGTGGCACATGTACCCAGTTGCCTGGTAGCAGGCAAGGATATCAATAGAATTCTATTCTATTAATAGAATTCATCTATAATTTTAAATTGTTACAATTGACCAATTGTAAAACCCCATTTATTTTTATGCCCAACTGTAGTGCAACTGTATGCCCTATTTTAGTGCCCCCACATTTCTATATATCACCATTGTAGGACCTCCAGTTTCAATTTTTGAAATGGCTGAAAAATCGTCTCAAACTCCGATGAGAAAATAGAGGTGGGTCTGAATGTCCACTTTGAGAAATGATTAAATAAAAAAAATGTCATTAATTGTTTCAAAATAAATAAAAATGACTGTAACAATTAAAACAAACCCCTTCCGCAGCATGCTATTAACCATAAGGAACAATTTTATAATAATTGTAATAGTTATTAATTTTAGAACCATAAGCGGCAACCTGCCAAATGTTAACAGTCCCATCAGAGGGTATAAATAGGGGTCCATTAATGACAAAAGTCATTAGCCAGAGGAACCCAGAAGAAGGATTGTGTCAAAAGAGCCAGCCAGGAGGAGGTAACGGTCCGGACCACTGATAACAGCTATCAACATAGAAAAGGACTGAACTCTGAGTATTATGCTTATTTATCACTATATTTTAAATTGAAAAAAAAAAAAAAGCTAAAAAGTTAAAATTATATTAATTGGCGTCCAGCAATTTTATTTAGTATATCAAAGGGGAACAATGTATTTATAATATATAACAGTGGGACATTATGACTTACATTGTGTTTCGTGGGACACTGGGCCAGATCCTCAACAACGTCCATCTTGCACATTTGTCTGTTAGTGTGCCAATAGTAGCCCCTATGCATGCGTAGTAAGTATATTACGTAATCTACGTATCCTTTTGTTAAGTAGATTGCGTATATGCGGTCTCTAAAGACCACATATATGCACTCTACGTAACGAAACAATGCGTAGATGAAGTAAAATAGTTACTACGGATGTGTAGTAGCTACTATCGGCACACTAACAGACGTAAGTGCAAGGCGGACGTTGTTGAGGATCCGGCCCATCATGTTTAATACTATGCATCGGGGACATTGAGGTAGATCCAGAACTCAGCTTGTAATCCGTTTCCTAGTGGAGTGTATTTACATGAACGTACCTTCTAAGCACTCCCCTAGGCACTCCCCTTGCATGTACGTACTTTGGCCGCTTTACGCGTTCCAAACCCTACCTTAACTTTTGTAGCGTGACCGCTCACGTCCGCACATGTGCGTAGTAACGCCGCTAAGAACGCCCATACTGTACGATTTAAATGCAAACCCCCGCCTACATTGCGTCATTTCATCGTACTAACGGCTATCGTAATATTGGCACGCCCCCTCAAACGTTTGTATGCTACTGTTACGTGAAATGTTACGTTGCATTACGTATCGTAACATCTGACGTGCGCCTGCTCAGTACATACAAAAAGCGTTTTTACATCTCTGCCAGGCGTAAATACGCCGGAAAACATTGTTCTGGATCTGCCCCATTATGTTTAATACTATGGGCTCTATTTATAGACAGCGCATAAATCTGGGGAGTGATAGTGATCCAGGCTCGCTTATCATCGCAGCGAGCCTGGACACTTCACTCCCCAGATTTATAAAAACTTACCTTCATCGTGAAGACTCACGATGTCCGGTGAGTGTTTCCCCTGCATCCCCGGCGCTTCACTCGTATGTGAAGCGCCGACGATGCAGTAAAATAGTTGCGCATGCGCCGTACACGCACGGCACATGCGCAATGCGTAGCTGCCGTGCGGAGTGGTGGCATAAGGAATCAAGCTGATTCCTTAATGCCTTTTTTTTTTATTCTTAGCGATCCCCCTGAACCACCAATGTTTCCCCCCTTTTTATCCACTGAAGCACCAATGACAAGAGGAGATTCAGACCTATATAAAATATATATAAAATGATTATATATATATACCGTATATATAATCATTTTATATAGGTTCTGAATCTCCTCTTGTCATTGGTGCTTCAGTGGATAAAAGGGGGGAAACATTGATGGTTCAGGGGATCGCTAAGAATAAAAAAAAAAAAGCAGTCAGGAATCAGTTTGATTCCTGTCACTCACCCCTCTCTGGACCAATCAGGGACAGAGGGGGGTGGGCTTAAGCTGTCCATCGCAGGGATCTCCCTGCGAACAGCTCCTAACGCCAGCCTGAGCTGGCGTTAGATTTTCATGGTGAGCGGAGTGAGAAACTCCGCTTCACTACTCCTTCACCCCTGCATAAATGTGCGTTACACACGAAGCCCGTTCACATGAACGGGCCCGTGATGGCAGGAGAAGGAGTCCTGCATCGTCATGGAAACTATAGTTTCCACTGGCGATGAAGGGTTTTTAAATATGAGAAATGTAATTTTGAAGCTATAGGGGCAGTTTTCTGTTGAAAACTGCCACTATCACTCCAAAATGAACTCTATAAATAGAGCCCTATGTATCAGGGACATAATGATTTATACTATGCATCAGGGACATTATGATTTATACTATGTATCAGGGACATTGGGGTAGATCTAGACTTAAATTTACTTTAAGTACGATCTTGTAGTGTAGCTACACACACTACTAAGTCTAATGCACTTCCCCAGGCACTCCCTTCGAATGCATGTAATGTAGCTGCTTTACGAGTTCAAAACCCTACCTTAACTTTTCCTTGCGTATCTGCGGAAGATTATTTTTACATTATGTGTAAAGGGAACATTATGTATGTGGCGGCATGCCATTAACACTTGGCATGCTGTCACTTACGGTTCTAAAAGTGCCTTGTATTGCTAGGCATGCTATGCATTCTAGTACTATCTTAGGCAGCATGCTAAGTTAATAGCATGCCACGGAAGGGTTTATTTTTAATGGTAAAAACTTTTTAATTTATCTTAAAAATTATAAAGTGTTTTTAAACATTTACTAAGGGGCATATTGTGCGGTGGATTTAAAGGGGTTAATTCGAAGAGATTAAAAGCTTAATCATGAATAAACCTTTAAAAATTGCCACACATCGCTGTAATTTAAAACTTGTCAGGGAAAATCGTCCCTAGTGCCCCTTTCACACCGCCAATGCCGGAAATTCCCGGGTCTGTCCCTTTCACACCGCCAATGAATTTCCCGGCTCAGGTGTGTCAAGCAACTGTCAATCATTATAGAAAGGAGCTTTTATTGGCTGCCTGAAATGATGTCATTTAAAGGGGACTTAACTGTTTCACACAGTGATGATGTCAGTACATGGTGGCCATTTTAGCTGCATTATTTTCACGATGGCTGACGATCTAGTTATTGATAGCTCTGAAACCATGGTTGTGTTAATCATTTTGCTGTTTGAGGCAGCAAATGACACCCTTTTGCAGCTGATGACATTGCGTCAAATGTTTTATTCTGACATGTTGAGAAAACGCGTACAATTCATGTCGGAGTTGCAGGACACTCAACGCCATTATGTGCGCAGAAGGAGAGCGTACACCAAAGCCATGCAGCTGTCCATTCTGCGCTTCACAAGGCACAGTAGCAGGAGATTGTGGTCCAGACAGCGGTGTCATACTGAAGCTTTCTGGGCAACAGTTGAAGCTTATGAGGAGGACCAGTGGACTGCGCACTTCCGGATGTCCCGTGGGACCTTCCAGTATGTGCTGGATGCCATCTCCCCAGTGCTGACCAGAAAGACCACAGTTTTACGGATCCCCATTCCACCCTGGAGGAGGCTAGTGGTGTCTTGTGGGGGTATGCAACCCCCGGGGAATATCGCAAGATGTCATGCATGTTCGGAGTTGGGATTTTGACCATATGTAACCTCATGCGTGAGGTGACTGAGGCTTTGCTGGAAGCACTGTATCAGCGTGTAATCTGCTTGCCTGAGGGAGAGCGTCTGGATGAGACCATTGCCGGCTTCCTGAGACGCGGATATCCGCAATGTGCTGGAGCGATCGACGGGACACACATCCCATCATTGCCCCTGCACAGAATCCGGCGAATTACCACAACCGGAAAGGCTGGAATTCCATTGTCCTCCAGGCTGTAGTGGACCACAACTATTGGTAAGCATACTTTACAATGATAACTTTAATTAAATGTAGTGCAATGGAATGCTAAAGTTATGCTACGTTCAGCTTCACAGATGTTTTTGTCGGATGGGCTGGACTTTTTCATGACGCCCGCGTCTTCGCAAACTCCAAACTCTACAACCTGGCCGAGGAGGTAAGAGGAGGTTACTTGTTCCCCAGAGAGGAAATTCAATTTATTATTATATCCCCTGATATTATATTTCCCTGTCCCCCCCTATACCTGAGTATATCCCCTACTATTATATCCCCCTGTACCCCCCCTATACCTGAGTATATCCCCTGCTACACAGAGCATCTATATATTTAAAAACGAAACTTTTGCACTCTCTTTAAAGAAGTCAAAGACTGTCAATGGAGTGGAGATCCCGGTGCACCTTATCGGTGATGCTGCATATCCGTTACGTCGATGGCTGATGAAGGGCTTTACACAGAGTTCTCATCTTTCTGCAGAGCAAGTGAACTATACATATACCCTCAGCTTGGCTAAAATGGTTGTGGAGAACGCCTTTGGGCGCTTAAAGGGTAGATAGCGTTGGTGTCTGAAGCGGCTGGACATTGAAACCAACCTTGTACCGCATGTAGTTGCCGCCTGTTGCATTTTGCATAACGTTTGTGAGATGCAGCAAGAGGGGTTTCTACCTGAATGGATCTTTGAGGACTCTAGCTGTCAGAGCCGACTGATCCACAAGCTACAGAGGTTGAGCATGGAAACTACACGGTCTACCCTGGCCACCAACCTTCATAGTTTTTTTTAAAATAAAGACAAATTTTTTTGTAAAAGTGGTCGTTTATTGCGTCCCTTTTTTTTGTTAACTTCAGCATATTTAGAACATATGCTTTAATGGTTTACAAGTGCTTTGTGCAACAAGGCATACAACATATATCAACATATGAAATAGCAAAAATATACAGTTACAAAAACTGCAATAACTATAAAATATATTAACTACAAATCTTAAACATTTAAAGATTTTGATAGTGAGAGTATTGTTCCTGCTCTAAGTGCTGGTGGTGATACAGCCATTCCTGGGATGTATTTAAAGTGGCCGTTGTGGTAGGTACAGTAGACTGCTGTGGATGCTGTCCATAATGGTATTGAGGGTATTGGTCAGTATGCGGTGTAGCAGGTGGGTTATGTGTTGGTGGAGGATGTTGTGGTGGAGGGTAATTCTGGGTAGGGTAACCAGAGAAAGGATAACCATTTGGGTAATAGGGTGGGTAAGTGGGTGGAGGTGGTGGTGGAGGTGCAGACTGAGAACCTCTCATTCCTTGGACTATTCTCTCAATAAAAAGCATGTTGGCTTATCTATTTTCACATGTTATCTGGGTAATGCGATCTAGGAATTTGTCCTGCAGCTTGTTCTCGTTATCGAAAACCCGCTGCGTCCTGTCCTCCTCATTCTGCTGCATGGCTTGGTCCATGGAGTCTAGTTACTCCAGCATTACAGCAGGCATTGCTTTCATTGCAACTTCCAATTTACTGGAAGTGGACGTTTCACACCTCCACCAAATACCCGGGTTTTTGCCGAATCCTGGGTTTTTGGCCAAAAACCCAGGTATTTGGTGGCGGTGTGCAAAGGGTTTTAGTATATCTGGTGACTTTAAAAAAACTGGCAAACTACAGCGATGTGGGGCGACTTTTACTGTTGATTTAAATCGGCCCTTAGTAAATCCTGCCCCTGTATGTGCGAAAAGCATGCTGGTATGAAAGGATGGAGATGCAATCCCCATTTTAAAGTCTTGTATTTGCACCTGAGTGTCTCCAAACCTTTTTATGATCCACCCCTCCCCTATAGTGCCACATTAAAGCAAAGTTTTGCACCCTGTAATCAGGTGACAGAATAAAAATGAAAGAATCATTAATGAGAACAACAGCAAGACGGAAAGATCAGAGACTGATGAGAACATAACTTGACCTCTTTAATGTAACAGATGGAAGAGACAGTATTGTAATGATTATTAATTTCAGGTGGAGAGATCTGAGTTGAATAATATAATTAGAGTCTGGTGAAAAGTATTGCTGAAACTGAGGAAACAATTTATTGCAGCAGATGACTTGACATTTTGGGAACTAAACCATGAGGAGTATGGTAATGATTTGCAATTTGCAGAAAGAAAACAGGAAAGGAAAGGCACAGCAAGAGACACAGGAAGATACCCAAAGTAACACTTTAACATGAAAAGGAGGAAAATCTGAACTGCCAGGAGCTCACTATCCAGTCTTCAGCAGTGCTTGAGGCTTGGCTGGTGAACAGAAACACGTAGGTGATCAGTGAAATATCCCTAGGAGCTCTGGACCCTTACCTTCTTTTCTGTATCAGTTGCTTCTACAGCCCGGGCTTTAATCCCATCTTCTTGTTAGCACCTTGTATACAGAAAATGTCACCATCGTTTGGAGGATCAGCTCATGTAAGCTCCTACAGTATATGGAATGCACCTTTTAAAGAATTTTTGAATATACATCTGTTTTAATCCATTTTTATTGTTGCAATCGTACCTTATTATTTTTTTGAAACTTTGTACACATGAAGCAAATATTTTCATCTTCTTATCTCCATTAAGTGATTACTAATAGAGGTTTGTTTTTTTTTTACAAATTTTTATTATACATGGAATCTTCTTTTGGAAATTATTTGATATAAATATATCTTTATGTGTCTACAATAGCAGTGCCTTGCACAATCAATTTATTGGATTTCTAACACTTACTGTTTGATATGAGACCAGAATACTAGGACAGGGAAGACAGACATTGGGCTGGATCCAAACCAACGCATGTCTTACGGACGTGCGTGGTCTTTAGGTACAGCGTAGCAGGGAGTGCTACACCTCCTGCACTCCCCGCTCAAATTAGTCAAATCTGAACACTTACGTGTCCAGATTCCTACCTTAAAATTTACGACTTGGTCTGCGAATTTACGTCCGCAGACCTTGTCGTAATGGGCCTTCTCCCACCCCACTTCATAATTTAATATTACAGAGATACGGCATGCGTAACAAGCTAGCCATACCGGCCAGCGTATGTAACTAACATTACGTATACCGGCTGGTACGCTAGCATAGCCAAGATGTGCGCATGCCCACATAATAGCTGACTGGGGAATTATGCACGCAGAGTGCGTGATTCCACAGATGTCCGTAGCCCAGGATCTGGGCCAATGTCATAATATAAGCCCCAATCATGAAACCTATTCTAAACAAGAGGCCCTAAAAAGTTGTGTTTATAAATTCCTTTTGGACACTTTGGGGTAGATCCAGACCTAAGTGCTTGTTACGTTTCATCACGTAGCGTATTTACGCTAGCATAGTTTCTATGCACTCCCTTAAGCACTCCCCTCACTCGTACGTACTTTGGCTGTTTTCCGCTTCCCAAACCCTACCTTAACTTTTCAAAGCGTAAGTACTGATGTACATAATGGATTCACTTATGTAACTGCCTAACCCGGCCCATACTGTACGATTTAAATACCTCCCTCCGCCTTCCAAACGTAACTATGGGTGTCGTATGGATGAACTCACCCCTTCGTTCGTAGTTACGCTGATGGTAATTACGTTCAAAGTTACATGGTGTAACATCTGCTGCGCGCATGCGCAGTAAATACTAATGGGCGATTTTACGTCAGCGGCTAGCGTGAAATCGCTAGCATACATAGGTCTGGATCTGGCCCTTCGACTTTATTATTTTCGCATCTGCAATTTCTGTTCTATATATTACAGAGTTCATATGTGTTCCAAATAATCCTGACAAGCGTCCAACTTTGCATATTTACTCAAATAAGTTTACATGTGTGTTTGGGATTTCATTGGAAGCCTATAACTATAGAACTATTATAGAACTATAATAGAATTGCATTTCAAACAGTTTCTAGAGATCAGATCATTTGATTTCTATAGTCAATCTCTAGTGGAGTAGAAAGGGCTGATCCGGAGCTCCATTTACAACTTTATTAGGTGTAGACCTGAGCAATACAATGTTGAACTGCAAAGGGAGGCAAATTTAAACTGTAAAAGCAAAATTGGAATTGAGAGGCAAAGTTTCTTAGCTATATTCTATTTTATAAATTAAACATATGCAGTTTTTGAGTTCTATGTGCAAATTTAAGACAAATGAGGACCCCATAGGTC
The DNA here is from genome assembly GCA_011038615.1 of Limnodynastes dumerilii. Taxonomy (NCBI): domain Eukaryota; kingdom Metazoa; phylum Chordata; class Amphibia; order Anura; family Limnodynastidae; genus Limnodynastes; species Limnodynastes dumerilii. Next base: position 91,351 of record WWET01002974.1, on the reverse strand, counting down.
TGAGTGAAGATAAATGCCAGGCTGGGACCTGGTCATTTGCTAAACAAGACAGGGAGATGTGTGATCCAATGGGATGGGGATAGATGGAAGAAGGGGTGGGATTTGCTCAGTTAGGTTAGGGTATAAATAATTTAATGAAAGAACATGTGCCCTCTTTGGTTCATGTGCTTTTTACTCCCTCCCTCCCTATTTGGCTAGGATGCCATTTTTTGCTAACCTGTTTCTTTTTCGATGAGGCCAGTGTGGTGGGAGTAATGTAGGTCAGACCTTAAGTCTTAAGTCTTTGAGGAAGGATTTGGAGCATGACTAACTTGGTATGCAGCATTTTACAACTTCCAAATTGGACGCTCAGACCTGTGGTAATCACTCCTATTGTGAATGGGGTGTGGCTGGGTTTTTGAAAAGTTGCAGAAACAGGAGAATAAACAATGTCTGGTGGCCTAGTTTTAATATGTACTGACAAGGATCCTGACCCCCATTACTTCTGCAGCCACCTTTAAGTCGAATAACACAATAGTCAACAATTAGAGTTAGAGGAACAATTATTCAATAAACTGTGCCCCCTTTGGGTGTGGCTCTGGTTTCCCAGGTCTTTCCCCCAAGGGCTGGTGGCCTCCAGAGTTCCCCCACACACCAATCTACCACTGTACCAGCTCAGGCACTGAAAGGGGTGCAGAGACTTTATTTAAAGAGTGTTACCAGGATTGAGCACAGTCCCTACAGTTCACATTTGGGGTGATATTGTTGTGGCTGGCCTGTTGATGGAACCTGCTTCCTCTTCAAAACCTGGCTGCACTGTACATATGCAACCTACATATCAGCAGTGTGAGTACCTTGGTTAGTCTTATATTACTCTGCACACTTGCTATGTTCTTCAGTGTGATGCCATCTTAGGCACATTCCTACTCCTGGCAACCATTTTCTATGCCTCATATGCAGACTGCATGTACTTTGTCTTATCCCAGATATATTAGCTAAAACAGCTTCACAGCAGCCCACCAGCTCCCCAGTAAAGTAGAGGTTAACCACACTTTGTACCTATATTGCAAATGTCTCTCAGGCACTATTGTCAGGCTTACAATTAGACTATTTGAACACCCTGCACCTGGCAGGTGCATTTCTTACTACTGCTGACATGCTCCTATAGACATACTCTTAGGAGTGGCTCCATGCAACTGGGCCGATATTACTTTCCCTCCAACAGTCAACTTGTGCTTTTGTCATACTATGCTTTAAGCCACAAGATAAGATTTGCTTCTAAACCGCCCTACCCAGGGTGGACCCATGGGTTTTGGCCTGACATTTGAACCTTTTACATAGAGAACCATAATAGCATATCTCTACATTTTCCACAGGGAAAAATAAGAAAGCATCCCAAAAGAGAAAAGCCAGAGTCTTGTGCAAACTACACTGAGACGTTTGCCAACTTTCTAAGGGCATTCTTTCACCTTACACTCCATCCTCACCAGCCTGCTCAGATAAGGATAAAGGACACTCTCCATCCTCATCTCCACAGGGGCTCTCACCAGCTCACTCCGGTGTGCGACCACATAGTCTAGAGGTCATCCTCCAGCATTTGGAATCTATGCCTACTAACCAGGACTTTGTAGCCCAAGAGCAACGTCTCCAAGGGTGGATGGCCTCCAAACATGACCCACTAAAGAGGATCTCACGTCTGTGGCACACCGCCTAGTTGCTCTAGAAGAAACTACTAGCTCTTACCAAACTAGTCTGCTTGATGTAATCCACCATCAGACCTTGGAGCTTAACCCATTGTGTGCACAACTAGACGACCTGGATAACAGTGGACAGAGAAACAACCCCCACGTTAAAGCCCACCCTGAAGACATCCCAGCCTCGGGGATCATGATTTCCTGACTAAAGTATTCAACCAGCTTCTTGTGACCCCAATAATGTTATTCTTTTTGATGGAGTCCATCGTGCCCTTAGGCCTAGAGGTGTATATGAATGCCGCAACCAGATACTCATAATGCCCAGATTGCGTGTTGAAGGCGGTCTTCCATTCATTACCCTCAAGAATTTGGATCAGGTCGAATAGATATTGGCACCCTTCAGTTGATCAAAGAGATCTGTGATTTTGTTTAATTCCCAGTAATCAATGCAAGGTTTCAGAGTTCCATCATTTTTTTGAACAAAAATGAACCCTGCACCCACTGGAGATCTTGAAGGCCTTATGAATCCTTTCTTTACATTTTCTTTAATATATTCATCCATAGCTGTAGCTTCTGGACGGAACAAGAAAAAGAGTCTCCCCTTGGGCTGTTTAGCTCCTGGGATGAGGTCAATGGCACAGTCATGCGGCTGATGTGGAGACAGGGAATCTGCTGCTTTCTTGCAGAAAACGTCCACATACTCTGTGTACTGCGGGGGTAAACCCTCAGGATCAACTGTGACCCCGCGAACAGGTAAAGTCAGGCACTTGGCTGAACAAAGTTCATTCAAACAGGTGATCTCTCCGTTGACCCAATCAATGGTGGGGTTATGATTCTGAAGCCACGGATGCCCTAAAATTAATTAAGCAGCTGGGCTGTCAATGATGAAGAAATTCAAAATGTCACATACCAACAGAGAGGTGTAAAAGGTTGTTTTCTTGATGATACCCCCCAAGAGAGGCTGTCCATCTAGGCCGCATGCTGTTATTAGAGGTTCAAGATCTTGGAGAGGGATATTTAAAGAGTGAACCAGATGCCTATCCAAATAATTCCCTGCTGCACCACTATCAATGAAGGCCATAATATCTCAGGATTCAGCAGGTGAATGCAGCCATGCGGGAACCAACAAGGAATTTTGGGAAGAGAATAGATGGACTCCCTCTTCCACTTAGTAGGGATTGTACATACTTTGAGAGTTATTGCCAGCTGCCCCACCCCTTTCCATCTCACCTCACTTGAGACTGTATTCACAAAAATGTAAGTGTGGTATATGCTTGCATATTTAAAAAAAATGTTTAAACTGCGCATGCTCAGAATGCAAAAATATGCACATGAAACTTAACCGCTGTTACGACAATGGTTCACCAGGGCGCGGAGTCTAACTATCGGGTGGTGTTTGCCAAACCCCTGATGGTGGGGATGGACTTGACTGCGCCCAAACAGCAGGTCGCAGTCCCCAGTGACCAGATTTGTATGAGGAGGAAACAGACTACCAAGATATATAAGTAGAACAGGGACAACAGGTACAGATATACCATGAAGGCAGAACAGAAATACCCACAGGCAGGATGAGCAATAGAGAGAGAGCTGAAGGTTAGAATCCCTAAAATTACCAGTACAGAACTGGAACGATAAAGAGCAACAGAGGAGCACAATACCAGTTCTAGACTAGATATAAACAGTTCAGGGAGAGTAGCTCAGAACAAGACAGGACCGGAATACCGGAGGGGTGCAGGTACAGCTCAGAACCAGAATGGACTACCAGTATAAACTGGAATAATAATTGGTACAGGTGGAATTAGCACACAGAGAGTTACCAGTACAGGACTGCAGTTTATTAGAGGTGTAGGTGGAGTAAGCACAGTGATTAACCAGTTCAGAACCGGAGTATACAAGTGGTGTTGGAGGAAATAGCACATGTACCAGCACAAGGCTGGATATAAACTGACAATACAAATACAAGAGCAAGGGGCTTGCACACAACAAACGGCAGGGAACTTCACTCACACCAGGAACAATAATAAAGGCAAGGCAGGAATTCAGGGCACACAGGAGAGACACGGCAAGGAAAAGACAGGGCACTCAGAATCAGAGATAAATATATAAATTCACGACTGGAGCACAGACAGGAACACTGGGAGCTGGAGCTAGAGCAAAACTAGAAGCTGGAGCTAGAAGCTATGACCAGTAGGGAGGCTATCAGGTAGCATCTATTTAAAGGGAGAGTCACATTCCCATTGGCTGCTGAATAGACACAGCCAAACACTCGCTAGGGAATCCCAGTTATGGGGTAATCAGCCAGGATTCCTAGCAAGAAGGAATGCTGCAGGGAAAACCAGGACTGGAATTCCCTGCTACAGTACAAAGACAAAATGACATGCTGCTGCCATATGCAGCATGTAACAACAGCATGATTCACACACATGTACCTCAACCTTCCGAGAGATTCACACAGGAGTCCACCACTAGACCAGCATGTGTAGCTAGAGGAGCATGACACTTAATGCAAATGAGCTCCACACGGACTACTAATGTACAGTATGGGCGTGCCAATTCAGTTAAGAGAAATTCACAAGTAGGATTGCCTTGCGTAGCAAAACATATGCATGGGAAAAGTTAAGGTAGCCCTCGACCACTCGTAGGTTGCTGAAGCCTGTCAAAAAGTCCATTCATCCATACAAAATTCACACAGCCATCAGCTGCTGAATAATGTTTATAAAGGCACATGTGTGAGTAATAAACTCACAAAAGGCTAAATTTAGTTAAGCATTTGGTATAAGCTATTAAATTAATGGATTTAAACAATGACAAGGTTGAATTGTGTTTCATGTTGATAAGTATATTGTAAAATAATGATTATTGTAACATTTATTTGTATAATAAAATTGCAAATTTTCTTTGTTCAACCATTATGCAAATTTTTGTAAAAATAAAAATTTTGACAATTTTCACATTGAAATTATTTTTTGGTAATTTAAATAATTAAATTAAAAAAATAATGCTGGTATTGTTTGTAACACATTATAATTAAAATTATTGTAGCATGCTTTGTTTATTTTGTTTATAATATTAGTGCACATTTTGAGGTGTCTATTTATGTCCCAAAAACAAGCGTTACTTTTCAAAATAAAATAAAAAAATCTGTGATTACATAGTTACATAGTTGATGAGGTTGAAAAAAGACAACAGTCCATCATGTTCAACCTATTTTGGATCTCCTGCGATCCCTATCTTTATATTTGAAGTTAATCCATATAAAGCAACCTCAAAACTGTTGCAATCATAAGATAAATAAATACATACATTTCTTCCTTGCTCCACTACTGTCCTTTATTTAAATTAGCGGTCCTGGTAACCCTGAATGTCCTTTTCTGCTAAAAATGTATCTAATCCTTTCTTAAACATATCCAGTGAATCTGCCATCACAACCTTTTCTGGCAGTGAATTCCACATCCTGACTGCCCTTACTGTGAAGAACCCTTTCCTGGCAGTGACTCCACATCCTGACTGCCCTTACTGTGAAGAACCCTTCCCTGGCAGTGACTCCACATCCTGACTGCCCTTACTGTGAAGAACCCTTCCCTGGCAGTGACTCCACATCCTGACTGCCCTTACTGTGAAGAACCCTTCCCTGGCAGTGACTCCACATCCTGACTGCCCTTACTGTGAAGAACCCTTCCCTGGCAGTGACTCCACATCCTGACTGCCCTTACTGTGAAGAACCCTTCCCTGGCAGTGACTCCACATCCTGACTGCCCTTACTGTGAAGAACCCTTCCCTGGCAGTGACTCCACATCCTGACTGCCCTTACTGTGAAGAACCCTTCCCTGGCAGTGACTCCACATCCTGACTGCCCTTACTGTGAAGAACCCTTCCCTGGCAGTGACTCCACATCCTGACTGCCCTTACTGTGAAGAACCCTTCCCTGGCAGTGACTCCACATCCTGACTGCCCTTACTGTGAAGAACCCTTCCCTGGCAGTGACTCCACATCCTGACTGCCCTTACTGTGAAGAACCCTTCCCTGGCAGTGACTCCACATCCTGACTGCCCTTACTGTGAAGAACCCTTCCCTGGCAGTGACTCCACATCCTGACTGCCCTTACTGTGAAGAACCCTTCCCTGGCAGTGACTCCACATCCTGACTGCCCTTACTGTGAAGAACCCTTCCCTGGCAGTGACTCCACATCCTGACTGCCCTTACTGTGAAGAACCCTTCCCTGGCAGTGACTCCACATCCTGACTGCCCTTACTGTGAAGAACCCTTTCCTTTGCTGGCTGTGAAACTTCCTCTCCTCATGTATAAACTTGCCTTTCCTCATAGTTCAATGACTCCATACCCTTTATCAGTTCTGTTGCCCTTCTCTGAACCCTTTCTAGTTCCAA
>WWET01002974.1:62728-80553 GCA_011038615.1 Limnodynastes dumerilii | reverse complement strand
TACATATACATATATATAAGATTCTCTATTCCATTATATAAGAGAAACACAGACAATTTGGAGGCACTACCATGATTTGTGATGATGGTGTGTTGAATTACTGTGTTTATCAATGTATTTTGGGTGAAATCATATCACTGCACAGCCTACATATTTGACACCCCCTTCCCCTCCAAAATGCCCACACACAAAGACATTACAGTGCCAGTATTGTTTTGGAGGAATCACTTTGTCTGTTTGTTTTGGGGTATATCTAACCCATAATACGGGTTGCATTTTGCTTTTGTATTCCCTGCAGTTCAGCATGGTTTTGACCAGGTGTCATGTTCCATCTGTTTTCCACTAATTTTCAAACTCTGTATCCAGTCCTATATGATGAAAAATGCAATCACAAACCTGTGTAATGACTGTTTTATACAGGGTTTAAAGTCAGGGGGGTATACAGGAATATGCCATATCGTCACTTCTCCCACTGATTTAATTGAAAAGCAATAAATCTCCATTTACTTCTACTATTTCAACATTTTCATACTGCCACTTCTGAATGTCCACTTTGACCACTGGTTTCATATGTAGATAAATTGCATATAAAGTATGGATAAAGCTCCAGGTCTTGATGGCATACACCCAAAGGTTTTTATGGAGCTACATTCATAAATTGCTAGACCATTATTCTTAATTTTCAAAGATTGAATTTTGTCAGGCTCATTGCCAATGGATTGGTGTATAGCAGATGTAGTGCTGTTGTTTAAAAAGGGAATATCAGGTATTCAGCATGGATTTGTGAAAGATAGGTCATGCCTAAACTAACCTAATTAGCTTCTATAAGGAAGTTAGTTTGAACTTAGACCAGGGTAGTGCAGTAGATGTGGGCTACTTAGATTATGCAAAACCACAAGAGGTTGATCCACAAAATAAGGGAACTGGGTCTAGGAAACAACATTTGTACTTGGGTCAAAAACTGGTTGGAGAATAGGAAACAGAGAGAGTTGTGATAAATAGAACATTTTCTAATTGGTTAAAAGTTTTAAGCGGTGTACCTTAAGGTTCTGTACTGGGACCATTCCTTTTTAATATATTTATTAATGACCTTGGTGATGGTTTAGAGAGCAAGGTTTCCATTTTTGTAGATGACACTAAACTATGTAAGGTAATAGAATCTGAGCAAGATGTAGCTTCTCTACAGAGGGACTTAAATAAACTGGAGGATTGGGCAGGCAAATGGAATATGAGGTTTAACATAGATAAATGTAATACTATGCATTTAGGGATCAAAAAAATTGGATACATTTAGTGAAATCTTTAATGGAAAAGGATTTGGTAGTTCTCATGGACAATAGTATTGGCAATAGTTAATGTCAAGCAGAACCAGCAAGGGCCAATAAAGCATTAGCATGCATAAAATGGGGCATAAATGCAAGGGAAGAAAGTTTATTTTGACACTATGTAAATCCAGACCCTCCAACATGACCTCTCCATTCGGTATAAAATACTTTGCTCCTGCTCTTCCTAATCTCTGATTGCAGTACTAGTTATTTGAATAGAAAGGTGTGTAACACAGGTGACTGCAATCAGAGGTTATGAAGGAAGAGCAGGAGCAGAGAATTTTGTACCGAATGGAGGGGGTCATGTTGGTGGGTATGTAAATCATTGGTAAGGACTCATCTTGAATACAAAGTTCAGTTCTGGGCACCACTCCATAAAAAAGACATTTTAGAACTAGAAAGGGTTCAGATAAGATTTAAGCTGACATTCTCTAGTATGTAAAAAGAAAGTGAGAGCTAGAATCTGATTGGTTGATATGCACCATCTACATTTTTCCAAACCCGCAGCTTAGTAAATCTGGCCTATGGAATTCACTGCCAGGGAAGGTTGTGATGGTAAATTCACTTGATATGTTGAATAAAGGGTTAGATAAATATTTAGCAGAAAAGGGCATCCAGGATTACCAGGACCGTTAATTTAAATGAAGGACAGTAGTGGAGCCAGGGAAAATTAGGACTCTCATCTTGGGTCAGCAGACAGTTTTTTCAGATTGCAACAGATTGGAGGTTACTTCATCTGGATTACTCTCACTTGTAATTCAGGTAACTCTCTATTAGAGGGTTCTATAAGAGCTGCATCCAATCAACTTCCTTCAGATAATGAAAGAGCTGCATCCAATCAGCTTCCTTCAGATAACGGTTCATGCTAGTGTGCTCACTAAAGGGATTTCTCCTTAATTTACAATGTGTTTTAAAAAATAGGGGTTCTTATTTTTCTTATCTTTAAATTTATGTTTATTGAGAGGCACAAAGGTATTACAAATACAGGTGGACATAGCATAAATGTTACACAATAAACATCCCAGTGTACAGGCTGGGGGAGAAAAAAATATAAAGGGGTCTTCTTTAAGCACTGATGCAAAAATAAAAATACAGGGTGTTTCCAAAGAGAATCCTTGGTTTATAGACATGAAAGACTGAAAGGACAAATGTATAAAAATCTTTATTATATGCATATTGTAGTATAGATAAAATGTAAAAAATATTTCATAATGATCATTCATTAAACAGCAACATGATCCACATACAAGGAATACATAAAAAAAATTGAGTATAATTCTTAGAAATCAAAATCCTATTGAGGTACTGTATATAGAATAATATATGTGACGTCCATTCTGTTGGTCACTGAAATTGATCTTGGTTGTCTCCTGGTTACCTGGGTACCATTACTAGCATCAAGCTAGACATCTTATCCTGAGAAACAAGATTCCTTAGTGACAGCAGCAATCAGGATTACACTAACGCTTGCATTTTCACAACAGCTGGAGTGCCGCATGTTGCTTAGGCCTGCCCTAGTGTATAGCATAAATATTTTACAATCATAACCATATGATATATTTATAATTTTATAGTAGTTCCCATATGTTTGGATGGGATCATTCTTTAAACTTTTATGTTTAATTTTTTCTTTAATTATAGGGTGCAAAAATATTTGCACAAAATACTCTGCTGAGATCGCTGGACATTGTGGTATTGGGTTATTTTTATGTATTGTGGCATCTGTACAGAAAATAGCATTATTTTAAACTAAATAAAATTACTGAGCTGTCTCATTTTAAATAGTTGGGTCCAAATAAATGAAGCATTTAGTTCAGTACAAAAAAAACTTATTACAATATTTGACTTGTTAAAATTGTGAATAGATAAGACACATTCTTGATTTTAGTGAAACTAGGCACTGGCAGCACTGAGTACTGTATAGATGCCTACCTAGGGCTAAGCAGATACAGCAAGGTAAGGGAATAATGTTTGTTATCACATGGTAAGATGGAATGGGATTTGCTACCGGAAAAATGGCTGTAAATCTAAGCAATTAATGAGAAAAACTGGGTAGACACTAGGGACCATATTCACACCGAAGAGTGAGATCTAGCTCACTTGTCCTGCCCCTAAACCGCCCAACGGTTATAGGTACCTTATCTAACCATGCGTAGTTTTAAATAAATTAGTCAGAGAAGTGACAGTATGGCATACCCCCGTATACCCCTCACTTGAAGCCCTAATTTGTAGTATGTATGTTTTCTTATTATTTATTTTTGCTCTCCTGTGTAGGGGCAGCAGCGTCACATTTGTTTGGGGCAGACAATTATGGGAGAAATAATGAAAGATCAACCTTAAATCCTGTGTAGTTTGTACCTAGCTAATCGACAATTCAGATCTTATGTAAAAACGAATTGTTGTAAAAAACTGTAGTGTGCATCCAACTTTAAACTAGATGATATTATAATAATATCCCAATTACAGTCACAGAACAGCAGCTTCAAAAGTGATGTACTAATTGCTAGACCATGACTGAATTCCATCCAACAACCAGACACAAATGTCTGTAAAATATTGTTGGAAAGCATCCTCTGGAACTTTCAAGGTCAACCCAGAGTTAGCTTGAAACACTTAGTTCTGTACAGAACAATTATATAGTAAAGTAATGACAGAAAAAAGGGAACCAGGGGTACTAGCAGGAAAATGTGGAGGGCACGCCACAAAGAATGTGAGCCAAATGATAGAAGTGTATTCTGTTACAGTGAAAGTTAACCATTGTTTCCCAGAAGAGCAAAACCCAAATGTCTGCTAATCCTTAAAAATGGCATAACAACTGAATTTGTACAAATAATTTCATTAACAAAAGTGAAGGAAGTATTGTGCAAGCAATTTTAAATGGTAAAATCAGTTCATAATACATGGGGCATACAGGCTTGTATGTGTTCTGTTATACAACAGGTTAAATGTTGTTTTGCAAGTTGTAAGATGTTCTCAGAGCCTTAAAAAGTAAAGTCAAGGATTTATTGGCCAAGATTGAATTAGATGAAGAGAATATGTATCTCTGAGCAATTGTAAATTTAGTCACAGGTAACATGTTTAAATGGTCCCCTATGTATACCCCTTGACGGAACAGTTCTGTCAGAGAGCATAAATAGGGGACAATTAATGACAGGAGTAATTAGCTGGAGGGACCCAGAAGAAGATTGATCACAGCGCATAATCCAGCCAGTAGTAGTTAAAGTTCTGGACCACCGATGGCAGCAATCAAGATGAAAGATGACAGAAATGTGAGCAGATAAAATTTTTTTTAATATTTGTTACTTTTTTATTTGTAAACAGATTTAAAACATTTGTGGAAACCAATATTGTTAATTTTGTGGATGGGGCAACTTTAACAAATATTTAACAAAGTGGGGGCACCTTATTATCTCTTTTACTATGGTGGACACCTAATTAACTCATTTACTACGGGAGGGGGCACCTTATTAACTCTTCCACTACGGGATACACCTTATTAACTCTTTCACTATGGGGGACACTTTATTAACTCTTTCAGAACAGGGTCAACTTGCTTCACTCTATGTGCAGGCCCGACATTTTGTTTCTCCTTATGTGTACAGGGGACATTATGTTTCTCATTATGTGTACAGGGGGCATTATGGGGGACATTATGTATGCATCAGCATGCCATTGACATTGGCATGCTGCTGCTTATGGCACTAAAAGGCACAGCATGTCTTGCAATACATGGGCATGCTGTGCCTTCTAGTACTATATGCATCAGAATTCTTAGGGTTAATAGCATGCCACGGAAGGGTTATTTTTATTGTTAAAGTAATTTTTTGTTATTTTTTGACCATTCATTTTTTTATTGAATAGTTTTTCTAGTGGGTTTTTCTTCTAAGTGGGTGTTGATTTTCAGCAAACGTGTGTAATTTATTGAGATGGTCGGGTTCGGTTCTCTGAGACGTCATCAAGACAAAACCTCATCACCCCGCTGTCGGATCTTGCAGGGTTTTGGCATTGCTCACAGAGAGCAATGCCTCGTCGGAGAAAGGAGTGTGGAGGAAGGAACGAGGGAACATCAAAGCTAAGTAAGGGGATCTGATGGGAATACAAAAGCTAATCAAACCCCCGCTGTCTGATCTCGCAGGGATTTGTCATTGCTCACAGAGAGGAAGGAGAGCGGAGAAAGGAACAAGGGAAGCTGTCGGATCTTGCAGGGGATCTGATGGGAATACTGGGGAGAGGCTGGAGACATTATAAGAATACTAGGGAGAGGATGGAGGGATATTATAGGAATACTAGGAAGAGGCTTGAAACATTATGATGGGGTTACTGGCGGTCTGGAGACATATGATGGGGACTTCTGGGGGTCTGGAGACATGATGGGTGATACTGGGGGGTTGGAGACATTTGATGGGGAATACTAAGGGGCTGGAGACATGTGATGGGGTTACTGTGGGGCTGGAGACATATGATGGGATTACTGAAGGTTTGGCTGTGGTTCTGTGTGAATCGGCCATTCTTTCCCAGCCAGTTGTGAATTTCGATTGCATAGGACTTGAGGAGACATTGCAATCGATCCAGTGTAAAAAAAAAAGTCCCCCACTACTTCCTCTAATTCTTACCCTAACCCTCCCCTCTCACTACCCTAACCCTAACCCTCCTTCCTGGCAGCCTGACCCTAACCCTCCTTCCTGGCAGCCTGACCCTAACCCTCCCTAACTTGCAGCATGTCCCTAACCCACCATCTCCCGCAGCCTGACCCTAACCCTCCCTCCCCTAAAGCCTGACCCTAAAGCCTGACCCTAACCCTTCCTCCCCTAAAGCCTGACCTTAACCCCGCAGAAAGACTTTACTCACCTGTCCCCTCGGTCCCGCGAGCAGCAGTGGAGTGATCTGTTCTTTCCGAAAGTGAATGGGTGAGTATGCCAAACGGCATACTCACCCATTCATGAAATTTTTTCGGAAAAAGGGACATTCGAAAAGTAACTTTCAAATATCCCTTTTTCGGAAGCAACACTTTCTAACCGGAGATTGCAACCGGTTTGCTACTGTGTGTTGCCAAAAGACATCTTACTAAAATTTATGCAATATCATGTCCGTATATAGTATTATTTTCTTTGGTGATTATTAATATGTAAACGTACTGTGCTGTCATTCATTTGCTTTGGTGTTTTTATTTGATTTCATAGTGTGAAATGTTGCCATGACTATCGGATGCTATGCGGTCTGATGCCACTTCCGGCTTCTCCATTGGAGTGGAGTTTTCATGCTCACTGTTTGAGAGAGAGGATTTGGTTTGGGGTAAGTTATAAATTTCAGTCACTGTTTTGTTTCTATATTATTGTGAATCGATTAAAGTTTATTAAAAACTGAACCGTTGGACTTAATGATTGTTGTTTATGTGATATTTATACTGAATATATATATATATATATATATATATATATTTACCTTATAGATTGATTTGAGCAACCTCCATCTTGGATGGGTGTTTTAAGGCATGTCTGGGATAGTAACCTTTAATACAAGAACACAAGAAAATTTTAGTGGACTTATTAGTGCGCACTCTCTCTCCAGTGACCTTAATTTTATTAATACATTCAGTAAAACTTAAGTTTTATTTGGTATGCATTAAAAGAGCGAATGTTAAAACAAGTGAAAGGGGTAAGGGAAAGAGTTTAAAATCAACAATAACATATCTGTCTCCGTGTTAGTAACGTATTTTACTGCAGCCTATTTAGTAAGGAGAATCACACCTGATAAAAATAGGTATTAGATAAATATATTTGTCTGAAGACCATCTAACTCTCAGAGACGTAATATTACAAATATAGGTTAAGAGTAGTATATTTTGTCTTTAGATATTCATCCTTAATGGGTTAAATCTAGAAGCCAAGTTACCATTCAAAGTGGTTTGAATTTAGTAATATTAGTATCAGTCCGTTACAAAGTATATAGTTGTATTTGATTGAGATATAGTACCACTTATAATAGAATCTTTTAGTTAATATTGGCTATTAATGCACTTTCTTTGTTAGTATTGGCTTCTTAGATCAAAAAATTAGTGTATATATTACGATTCTAGTTAGGTAACGAGTTCAGTATGTTGCTTTAATAGGTAAATGGGCGACTACATGCACCACTTATATTGAATCTCTTAATTAGTATTCGCTATGCGGCACATTGTATCTTATGCCGTAGATGCCTATCAGAATTACATACTGAAAATAAGAAGGTAGGTGGGTGACTACCTGCGCCACTTAGTTTAAATAAACAGGTTGCAAAGTTCACGGGTATATCATGACAACGGAGGACAGAGTGAAACGCTGACGCGCGTTTCGCATACGGCTTTTTCAAGGCGGCAAGTCGCGGGCAGAACTGACAGGTCTTTTAAAGACCGGAGGCAGGATTGGGTTATGTCATAGCCAATCATGACTTTGGAAAGGGTTGATTGACGTACCCAGAGAGGTAGCCGTGTTTGGTGTGACGAGACATGAAAATAACTTTGTATATAATAAGTAACATTATTTATAGTATGCACAGCGGTTATAAGAATTATGCCATGCAGTGAAGGGAGCATGATTCACTAAAGATATTCTCATATTCTTTAGTGATTCATGCTCCCTTCACTGCATAATGTTACTTATTATATACAAAGTTATTTTCATGTCTCGTCACACCAAATTTTTTAGATCTGTCCTTTAAGTTCATGAATCCAAAATCATTACTACCACTTATCAGAAACCCACAGACGCAAATAAATATATTTGCATTATCAGAGTGCACACCATACTAAATGGAAAGATAATGTACCAAAGGGGCAACTTATGCACCTTAAAATAAATTTGTATTGTAAAAAGAATACAAATAGCATAGATTTAATTCCTTTAGAACAAGAAAAATAAATCTTTTCCCAATATGAGTGCACATTTATCCCTAAATTTAAATCTCAAGTCAAGTTTCAAGTTGACTCCAAAGATGTCAAGGTATAGCACACAGTATATTCTATAATAGTTCTATTGGACAAAGTCAAAAACAACACCAATACCAGGACAAACAGGTCACAAGAATATATGTAAAATAATACTCTATAGTATATATATATAGTTCTTAGTGGTGTAAGCTTTTCATGGCTTATCCACACTTGAATCTCAAGTTTCAAGTTGACTCCAAAGATGTCAAGGTATAGCACACAGTATATTCTATAATAGTTCTATTGGACAAAGTCAAAAACAACACCAATACCAGGACAAACAGGTCACAAGAATATATGTAAAATAAGAGTATACTCTATAGAACAAGGATAGAGGAAATACATCAAATATATACTAAACTGCTGGTATTAGGAACCCTTAAACCAGGGACTACCGGACACAAAACAGTCACTCTCCTACTTTAGTAAATGTCTCTTTAACAGTTTCCTATGCAAAACAGCTCTGCTCAGAAATAATTTCCTGTACAATTTAAGCTGAAGTGACTGCTTTTTAATTAAACAGAATCAACTCTTTCATATTTCTGGGGTCAGTTGTGTGGATTATAGGAACACAAGACGACTGTGACTAGCTTAAAAAAATAACAACACAAGTGAATATTTTAAGTCTCTATAATTTCACTTTTTAATTAACTGGATTACTTACAGATAAGTATTATATTACATTTCACACCACTGGCCAATAACATCTCAGATGAAACACAAGTATTTTCAATTATATATAAGGATTTGCAGTCTGAAAAAGTTAACCCGTTATTTGAAATTACAATACTTTGTATAAACTATCATTAGCAATTAATATGAATTGTTATATGAATTGTTTCTATGATTCTATAAAAAAAATTTATACAAATTAATACAAAGAGACCCTTACTATCCTAAATACTTATGTGGTTACCTCTAATTGTCTAAGTAATTTGTAATAGGAACATTAATAGTTAATAATAGTAATTGTAACAGGATTCAGACATAAATAGTTTAAAGAATTAATCTGCCAGATCAATACACCATTCTGATCAATTATGACATGAAGGATGATCTGTTACATTTGTTTTGATCTGTTGATTTGATCTATCACCACGATTGTTCTATCGATCACATTCAGCAGATCTCAGTACCCAGCATTGTGAAAGCCTTGAAGAAAAATCCGTCAGTGCGTTCAGTCGTTTCAGAATTGTTACAGTCTGTCAGATTGGAAAAATTACCTTTCAGTGCATGGTCAGCTTTATATCAGTGTTGCCTACTTTTATAAGGCTCCCTCCGGGAGATCCCGGAGGGAAGCCAAACATGCATGCAGGGGGTGGGGCTTAACAACACGGTTTATGCAAATTGTGTCATTAAGCCCCACCCTTTAGCTATTAATTACTCATTTTGGGGTTTAATACAATTGGGGGAGAGGCTTTATGACGCAATTTGCATCATCAAGTCCCTCCCTGTCCCTAGCAACACTAGTATACTAGTGTTGCCAGGCAGGGGAGCAGGACTTGCGGGAGATTTGCAGGCTCTCCTGGGATACCCTGCTTTATTTCCAAAAGCATCTGCATGTTAGAGCTTCTACAACTGTTAATGACAACCTTCGACACTCAAGCAGCTAGATTTACTAAGCTGCGGGAAAGGAAAAGTGGAACAAACTTTCCTATTACATACTAGAAAATGTCAGCTAGAATCTGATTGGTTGCTAAAGGCAACACCTCCACTTTTTCTTTCCTGCAGCTTAGTAAATCTGGTCCCAGATGTTCTGCAGTTACCATAATGCTTATGCAGTTGTAGCATGCTAGTTCTTTCGTAACATATGGAGCACCACAGTTTTCTTATGCCTGTTCTACAACATATTCAGAAAAATAGAAATACATACATGTGTATTGTTGTATGTGTTATATTTTTATGCTGAATTTTGCCATTGTATCATTGAAACATTAACACATTGGCGCATAATTTCTAATATTGAAAATCCTAAAGGCAGGACATAATAAGTCCCACCCCATTCTACCCAAACCCCACCCAGTCCTGCAATACTTGGTAATTATCATGACTGTTTGAATTTCCCCGAGCAATTCAACAACTTATTAATCCTGTATTATTTTACTCAGATATGCCTTTTTCAAAAGAATATATTTTTATTTTTACATGCTTTCATTAATCAGTAAGTGAACGAAAACAAACCTGAGCGGGATAGCAGCCAAGAGCCACTTAACAGCCAGCTGGAAATCTTTATCTCTTACATGAACCATCAATAAAACTAACTACATTATGATTAATGAAAAATTGAGGCATCATTTGACCAATACCCGTGACACCCTTTTAAATTGTAGAGAATATGGCTACATTCCACATATGTTTTTCAGAACTGTAAAGTAAACGTAGTGAAATATCCAGGCACTGATATCCTAAACTTAATCACCAAACTCGGGCTTCCACTTTTAGATTCAACTAAAAGACAAAACCTATACCTACAGAAATAGAAAAGAAATGATCAATCTTTATTAAAAACAAAACACAAAAAATATAGAATTTCTTAATTTTGTCTTCTTGCATGTCTTCACTGTGATCACTAGATCAGTGATTCCCAAACTGTGCGCCGCGGCTCCCAGGGGTGCCGCGACGCTCTCACTGGGGTGCCTCGGAATTTTTCTATTTCCTATTGTATTCTATTGTATTTTTGTCTAAGGGGTGCCTTGAAAAAAAATATGGAGACCCTAAGGGTGCCTCGAACTGAGAAAGTTTGGGAACCACTGCACTAGATTAAGCATTTTAGTGGAAGTACATGTGCTCATTCTGTAGGATGCTTTTCAAGAGGAAGCTTTGTCAGACGCTCAAGTCTGTCCTGCCAAGCAGAATTTGCAATAACGTCTTTAGGCACCTTTGTTGATGCATATTCAGCATATGAAGAACTAGAGGCAGACATGGGCCCAAATACTTTGCAGCATTCTCCTCTGTCTATCACAGGTAAATATTACCTGCAGTAACAGAGTCCCGGGCCTGGGCTGAAGGTGGGGAGCAAAATTCCAACACTTTTTTATTTACAGTAACCACAGCAAGCTGCATAGTATAATTCTGGTCCTAGTGCTGTTTTCTGATGCTGCAAAGCTCAAGGTCTTGTGAGACTGATGAAAAATATAGGGTGCAAGGGTCTAGTGTAACTAGCGCTATTAATACTTGCTGCTTAGACACCATACTCTAATAGGTGTACGAAAAATAAAATAAACAGTGCTCTATATCACAGCGCTACATTCAGCTCAAGATATACAAAGGGAATGCAAATAGTAGAAGGTACTGAAATAGAGTTCATATGTGATTTAAAAGAAATTAAAGTCCATATTTACAACCGTAGGCAAAGTCTCTATATTCTGTCCAACAGTTTGAGGGTTGGTAAGTACAATATTAAGGAGTACTCGCTCAGGTGCAATAAGTCCCGATATGTTGATTATATGGTGATGCTCAAGAGTTCTCCAAAGTAGTTTGCAGAAAGAAGTATTCAGAGTCCCTACATGCCATGGTCAAACAGCGTTTCCTCGTGGTTCTCTCTCACTGGAAGTGATGTCCTTCTCTCACAGTGTCAGTAGCTCTGGTCGGGTCCTTTCCTGATTAGCAGCAATATAGAAAAGAGAGACAAAAGATCGCCTCCATTCTATGGTATAATAACTTTATTAAAGTAAAAACAAATAAAAATGTATCACCTCATACTCACAAAAGTGTATTGGCACCAATTACAATGTCTCATAAATGCATGTTAAAGAATTATCTTCTCCAAAGGATCCAAAGAAACAGCAAAATCTTTATCTTTAGAAGATGTTTTACTGGAATGTTAGTATTGGTTCACAAGTACAGGGTATTATTCTAATGTGCTTCTACCTCATTCTTTCTCCTAGGGGTAAACACCTGTATGCCATTTTTAATCCTGGATTAAACTACTCTGGGTTAGACTAATTAGGGGGATACTACTGTATGACATTTTTAATAGTGGGTAAAACCACTGTGGGTCTTATTATTAATAATGGGGGGAAATTAAACAGTCTATGCCATTATTAATAATGACCCACCGCAGTTTTATTCCGGTTTAAAAATTCCAAACTGTACAATTACATACATAAAAATTACATTAACAATGACCTTTAGTAGTTTTATCCTGTGTTAAAGAATACATACAGTTTCTTTAGTAGTTTTACCTATTTTTTAATATTAACTTTTATAATTAAAAATAGGTGAAATTACTGTTTTAATGCTGGATAAAACTACCCCAGTATTAATAACCCACAGATAAGTAGATATATGTGAAGAGAGAAATGAGAGAGATGCAATAGATATATATTGGGGCATAGGAGTCACAAATTTGTTTCTCTTCCACCAGTTCCCTGAAAAAAGAAAAAAAAGAAAGAATAAGGATGTAAAAAAAAATAATTTTTATTTATTTTGTGCAGGAATAAGGTAGTGGATTGTGGGTTGTGGTGGTAGTGGGGGGCTACCTATTTTGGCCATACTTTCCATAATTTCCATCTGCCCTTGTTTAACTTTTTACACTTTGGTAAATAGATACAAAGGTTTATTTAATTAGTATATGTTCCTGATTACTTTGAAAACATACATTTTTTTATGCAACCATTCTGGTAAGTAGACTCCATACCATTACTAGATTTTGGATATTTTAGGAAAAGTGGAAGCATCTGAATCTGCTCTTCTCTGCATCAAAAATGACAATAGATAAAAAAAATCTTTTGTATTAGAGTCAGGACATTAATATAAATTAAATCTTGGCATCATAGTCTGTCACGTCTATATACCCAAATCCTTTGCACATAATCATTTTAGATGATTGCATTTTCCGTCTAACATCGTTTTGAGACTTCTGGTCACAGTGTGGATGCATAATGGCGTCACACACCTGAGAACTGTCTCCAAATGCTCTGGCAATCTGACACTTGTCCACTGCTAAGTTATTAAATTAAAGAGAGACAGCGCTGGGAGAAGCAGGCTTGACGGACGGAACACAGTCAGTTGTCAGAGATTTCATCAGCTTCTCTTGACTGTCAACGATAAATCAGTTTGATGTCCTGTGTGGACAACTGGTGACAGATGCTGCACCAGTCTGCACAGACAAAGCACAGTTCTACAATGCGCCACGGAGGGTTTTACTAATCCCAACAAACAATTCAGATGAATAGCCAATGTGTTATTCAAATAAAACTGTATCTGTCTTGTAGCCTTTACAATAACAGAAGAACACATAGGCAAATACAACTGTGAAAGGGATATAGCAATAGGAGTTTCTATTGAACATATCTGTGTTTTATTTTTTGTTTAAGTATATTGCCATATGGTTATATGCTTATTTTACTGCATTGTATACATTCATTGTATTTATTAATTAGTGGATATTGTCACGCTATTTACTATCATCCATAGACCCCACTTAAAAACTGCTGCAAGTGTCCAAGTTGTAATGGAAAATAACACATTGTTTATTTTACCAAACAGAGGTGTGCATGGATTAAGACGGCCTGACGGATCTGTAGCTTTCTATCAGCTGTGTTCAGGTTCTTAGAGTATCCTGGGACTTGTAGTTTCACAACACAAATAAATATTTGTTAAAATTGTGAGTTATAAACTAATTCAATGATTTACAGGAATAACAATCCGAGAAAATATTTCAGTCATAAGTATAGAAGAGGTAAATCTATAGAGGGTGCATTTACTAAAACATGTGTTGCAAGATCTCAGTAAGGACGGATGTATGAAAGGTGGGTATATTATTCAATGCACATATACAGTAGATATACGGGATTATCTACAGAAAAATCCAGCCCTGACCAAGTTGTACCTTAGGTATAAAATTATACTCCTTAAATTGCAATTCCACCAGCAAGCCTATTAGGCACCTCCTAGGGCTATGATGTCTCCCTGGCCTTTGCTTATATGGCCTATGCCCTGTATAGAGGTGAATTTACAGTAAATGCATTCATAATACATGCGTGAAAAATGCCATTTATCAACGTATTGTATTGACTTTGTAATGAATAAATGTGATTGTAATATTTCTGGCAGATAGTTCAATACAAACCCCAAAAATATTCAATAACATTATATAATATAAAAGCATGTGGTTTGCACCTAAAAAATTCTTTAGTATCCCCCTTCGTCTGGCATAAAAAAAAATGTAATACAAAAAATCAAATGTGATTTATGTGCTTCAAAATGGATTATCTTGACATGTACCTGGTCTTGTTCCATGTTGCACTAGACCTCAATGCTGCACAAGTGGTAGGACCTCTTGCAGGCCTCAGTTGTAGTGAGAGCCAGTGTTTATGTTTCGAGTGACTGACCAGTGAGACATGATCATTCAGAATAAGTTTAGCTTCTGATGCATGTGAAGTACCTAGTCCTCAACACATTAGACAATGGCCCTGATCCAGAGGCACACTTAAATCTGCAAGTACGGCATATAGTGTTCAGACACAAAGCAGACAAGTTTAATGCATTTATGTGACCATATAAATTGCACAAGTGCAGGGTAGTTAGACTATATTGTATAATGGAAATAAAAGTTACAAATAGTGTGACCACTTCAATAGGAATGTGAACACACTAAAGCAATAGAAATTTCCTATTTTATTTCCATTTTTTTTTATTTATTATATTTTTATTACTGTATCTTACCCTCAAAGTTTATCTATTTAGCATGTACAGTACCATTTTATAATGGTCTGTACCTGCTGAAAGGGCTCCTGTACCACATTCTTAACAGAACAACACTCAAGCAGCTATTTCCTACCTTTAATATTGTGTTTTATGAGTGAATCTTATTGCTATTTCCCTTACTGTATTTTAACTATATGCTTCCTCCTCTTTCCTCTCAAAATATGTCCATCTGAAGAACGCAAGCTGTCGTAGCTCCAGTTGCGTT
The DNA here is from genome assembly GCA_011038615.1 of Limnodynastes dumerilii. Lineage (NCBI taxonomy): Eukaryota > Metazoa > Chordata > Amphibia > Anura > Limnodynastidae > Limnodynastes > Limnodynastes dumerilii. Next base: position 65,348 of record WWET01002974.1, on the reverse strand, counting down.
AAGGTCTAAATGGGGTATAATTGTGCGCTCATTGGTTCTGGGTATGCACAGAGCAAAATCATGCAGAGATACGTCACACCAGCTGGAAGATAATACTGTGCTTTCCTTCCTCAACCACTCTAGCTTCCACCAATCCTCTTCCCTTTGCTGTATGCATGCTCAGATTCTGATCAAAGGAGTGAAGGTCGGAGACAAGAGCTGCATTATTGGGCCCACTAAGGTGAACATTACTTCTTTCTCTGGTTAGCTGACCCATCATAGGATACCTTTGTGTCCTCTTGTGTGGCCTGTAGAGCAGAGTAAATAGCCATAAATATACAAACAAGACAATTGAAGACTTTTTCTTCCTCATATGTTATTTTTCACAGCAATTCCACTAGTTATGATTTTAATAGTATTCCATCATTTTCACAGACAACACAATAATATTCTTATTGTAGTCAAATTAGATTGACCAATGTTTATGCTTTTATACGTTCTATGTGTGATGTGTGTGTGATACCGTGCCAATCACCTTTAAAGCTATTTATTTTAATAAAACACATAGACATAACTGTGGGAGTTAAAGTTTTAGATTTGCTATAAATGACTATCAATTTTATTGAATAATAGAATGATCTGGAGGATCCAGTTAACGTTATCTTAATTTGATGGAGGCCAAAGAAAGCAGATGAGCAAAATAAGTATAAACATGAGTTATTACATAAACATTAAACGGGCCACCAACCACAAACAAAGACGCACTTCTCCAGCCTTCGGCACAACATCTCTTTTAATTGATACGTGAGACCGCCGGCATAGACGTGCCTCAACCTCAGGCCATAACTTTGTAGGGACAACCGTTACTCATTGTAACTTCTCAGGCCCCATCAGCACCAACTCCAAACACATTAAACCAACCTGCCGTCTGCCAAAGCGGTTGGTCCCTCTGACCTCCCCCACCACCACCAAAATAAAACTCATAGCTTTCTAACTGCATCAAACACTTCCTCAATAAACAAAAGACAGGCCTTTATCTGGCAAATGCCCATCATCAGCACAATACAAGTGTTATCACAGGATGATATATCACAGAACCACCTTACTGCAAAGAGAAAACTTGAGTGACTTATTTATTTTCCTGTGCACGCTATCCATAGTGGCAGATGTTATGGGTTGGAAGTCGTGGAACTGAGTTCCATATGGAAGAAGTTCTGTAAAAGGGGTCAGTCATTTAGTTCCACATGCCAAAATCCTGCCACACCAGCGCCGTTAGGCATGCTAATCAATGACTGGGGGTGGAGAGCTGCACTTCCGCATGGATCTGTGTTCGTAATAATGTAAGGTACAGTTCTGGACACTTAAATATCCAAAACTCCGTAAGTAGAGGGGGTGACAGGAGCGTGACAGGGGCGCACACTCCCCTCCTCCGTGCTTACTTTCAGATCTATGTGCGTAGGTAAGTCGCAGGCAAATCTGAATCAGGTCCCATGTGTCCAAATATGTATAAGTGTGAGGTAGTTCAATGTATCGTTGACTGTAAATGGAGGTTTTTGATAAAAAAAAATGAATTTTTTTTTCTGATTGTAAATGTCACAAAATAATAATATCCATTTTTTATGAAAAAAAATAAAACTTTTTTTTACTGTATGTGGAAATGAAATAACACAATTCTTTGGCAGTATAGAGGTGGATGTAGCGCTCAGGGGACAGATGGAGAATGTTGTGAGTAGGGGACGAAGGGAGGGGGTCTGGTGTGGGCAGGTACAAATGCTGTGACATAAACAGTCCTTTTTACGTATTCAACTCTGGATATGAAGCACTTTCTTGGGCGCTATGTGCCTCCTTCTCTGCCCTCCTTCAATGCACCTCTCAGACACAGCTAGACTTGCGCTCAGATCTCAGAGTAAGGTACGATTGTATACGGTTCGTCATCGGCATGAAATCACACACAGATATGCTTCTTGAGTTGGTGTACGATCACCTCTGGATCAAGCCCATAGTCTTCCCACCATCTAGACTCCCCTCCGCTCTTCACCTTCACTATTGGCCACACTGTCATCTCCTCTGTTCCCAAAGTTTGCTGCCTAGGTGTCATCCTGGACTCCTCCCTATCTTATGTGTGGAAGCCTGAATAGTACAGAGGTTTGATTAGGATGCCCTCTCTGTACTATCAGTATACAACCCTGATGCCACATAGTGGAAGGCTTCCCACCCCACCGTCACAGATGGTATCAGAGGATCCAGATCTGCCCTGGGAATGTGGCGCTCTCACATGCTGCAAACAAACAGCAGGTGTTTTCCTGATCCTAGTGACACTGCAAATACACACAAACACATGCAGACTCTACGCTCACGGATCTCCAAACAAAAGATTCAGAAGGATCTGCTAGCCCTGGGCTACACAATCCACTCCCACAGACACAGATAGTCAGAGGTACACAAGATAGATGCCATCTTAAGGGCATGTAAATTCAATGGCCATTGGAGTTATTTTAGTCTTGATGGGCCTGATCCAGACCTACGCCGATGCGCTGTGCTTACTAAAGCACAGCGTATCGGCGTTCACTTTCACCGACACTCCCCCTGTGCGGGCGTATGGCCCCTTCCTTACGCCGGCTGAAGGCTACCCTACCTTCAG
>WWET01002974.1:49940-61455 GCA_011038615.1 Limnodynastes dumerilii | reverse complement strand
AGTTTAAGATCTTAAGGATTTGCATGGAAATGGGTGGGGGGAGGCAGGGAAATGAGGGAAAGTGGGCGCGGGCTGACACTTAGGATCTTAAATAAACGCTACTACTTAAGATCAGATCGCAAATGACAGCGCAGAGATAGGGTTAGTCAATGGTGGTCTAAGTTTAAGATCCACCGCTGTTTACAAGGGGAGTGACTGTTTATGCAGTGGGCTGGAACATGGTCTTACCTAAGCGGGCTGACACTTAGGATCTTAAATGAACGCTACTACGTCACTTAAGATCTTAAATGACAGCGCAGAGTTAGGGTTAGTCAATGGTGGTCTAAGTTTAAGATCCGCCGCTGTTTACAAGGGGAGTGACTGTTTATGCAGTGGGCTGGAACATGGTAAGATCTTACCTAAGGTGCGTATATTTGCGATCTTTTCGCAATCGCATCTCTGAATCACCCCCTAAGAGTGGAAGAGTGGAATTTCCACATGGGATCTATGCCTAGCCATTTAGTGAGATGCATAATTTCTCATAAACCTGAACGCATTTGAATAAGTTCTGATCTCTTACTAGTGGTTTCCTGTTGCTATGGCAACAGTAACAAATTCGGCAATTTTACAGCTGACAACACAATGTCGGCTATATCACTGGCAAAATAGTTAAAGGAAAGAATAAAACAATAATTCCTTACCTTTTCTATGCTTTTGCTCTTGCTCCAGAAGAGTGCCAAAGGGTGCGCTTGGATCATCGCAGGAACATACACCTTTTGACACAGATTCTTATGCATGTGCAGTGTTGTAAAGTGTCTCCAGTCCAATAATCCCCCAAAGAAATCTGAAGATGGAAGTATACATTGGCTATATCATCTTTATGTCCCCTTAAGTCTGTGCTTATTGGCCCTGATTCAGAGTTTGAAAATATGAGAGTAAAGTTACTACTGGGCAAAACCATGTTGATTTCAAGGGGGGTCAAGTTAATTGTATTCTTTGCATGCAGGGATATATCTTTGAATTGCTTACTGACCAGCTTTACTTATATACCAGGGCTGCCGACTCTCCCGAAATTTGGGCAGTTCTCTCGGTATCCTGGAAGAGCCGGCAAAGCTTGCTGCAAACCCCACCAGCAATCAATAACTACTGTAACCCCTAGAGTTACTAGGAGTGGGCGGAGCTTCATTATGTCATCAAGTCCTGCCCATCCCCTGGAACACTAGAAATTACACTAATGATTGACAGGGGGTGGGGCTTAATGTTGTGATTTGCATAAATTGCATCATTATGACCCACCTCCTTACAGAGATCTATGGTTTCCCTCGGAGGGAAGCTTTAAAAAGTCGGCAACCCAGTTTTATACTGTTATTTAGACTTGGGATGGGAAACGCCACCTCTCAAATCAAATACTATTTGCAACAGATAAAATACGACTCCCATGAAATCAACATGGTTTTTCCCAGGAGTAACTTTCCTCTCTTGGGGCCGGATTTCCGGCACGGTTTTTGACTACTGCGCAAGTTAATTTTTTACGTAATCTATGTATCTTTTCGATACGTAGATTGCGTATATGCAGTTTTTCAGACCGCATATATACAATCTATGTATCGAAAAGATTTGTAGATTATGTAAAAAGTTGACTACGCTTGTGCAGTAGTCAAAAACGGTAACACCGGACGTACAATACGTCCGGTGCTGTAAATCCGGCCCTTATTTTCAATCTATGAATCTGGTCCACTGACTGTTAATATGCCCCTTAAAGCATCTGTGTGACTGCAAACTGTCTTTGTATTTTGTACTCCTCCTTCACTAAGAATAAATCATGAAATCCTTTGAATGACAAAACAAATAGAAATTTCAGTAAGATAAAAGAAAATGTCTGTCTTTTGAACATGCAAAACTAGCTTATTATGCAAGATTTAATATTTCCCCTTAGGTTTTGTTTTTATTTGAAGAGCTTTCAGAAGAATGGAAGTGACAGTAGAGTGGTGTGAGGAAGTACATAAATCCTACATTTCACCATCCTATCAAAGACGGCTGATTATTACATTCTTAACTGTTTACCTTTTTTTTTTCTGGGGGCTATAATGTATTAAAGCAGTTCACAGTTACAACAAGTTCCCCGTCTATGGATGATTATGCAAGAGTTTTGTAGCTTAACCAGTCAATATGTTAATGTTTATAAACCATACTGTTGTCCTTGATGCACTCGTAGAGCCTGGCACTGTGCTGAACAAACAAACTCCAGTGCGCGTGGCATAAATCTTTAGGATTAGATTTACTACACTGGCGAAAAGGAAAAGTGGAGATGCTGTCCATAGCAACCAATCAGACTCTAGATGACATTCTCTAATATGGAACAGAAAAATGTGAGCTAAAATATTATTGGTTGTTATGGACAACATCTCCAATTTTCCTTTGCTACAGTTTAGGATATCTAGCCCTTAGGGCCTTATTCACTAAGGACGATATTTTCCAGAAAAATCGCATTGCGGGGCATTGTGGCGATATTGCCGCAAATTTTTTTTTTGTCCAAATTCACTAACACGCGATATCGATGCGATTTTTTCAAACACAGGCGATGTGCCGCCATGTTTTTAGGGCTTAATCGCGGTGATTTTAATAAAAAATGATTTCAATGCGATTTCACCGTGATTCGGTGAAATCGCATTTAGTGAATTACAAACATTGTATGTTTGTAATAGAAAAAAGTCGGGACCGCGATTTTCGGACCTGCGAATAAAAAATTACTAAAATCACGTGATTTTTAGCTTACTGAATCGCCTTTGGTGAATTTTAAGCTCAAAATCACGTGATTTTAGCAAAATCGCGTTTAGTGAATGAGGCCCTTAATGTCCATTGGCAAATGAGCCAAAGTGAACGTGTCTGCATTTGCCATTTGCCATTTATACATTCCTTACGGCTGGACACAAAGAGCTGCAGTAACCAGGATAAAGCAGGGTTGCTGACTTTATAAAGCTTACCTTCGGGAGATTCCGGGGGGAGGGGGGAACCCTAGATTTCTGCAAGAGGCAGGGATTAATGACACAATATATGCAAATCACATCATTATGCCACTATTGCACCAAACTGAGTTGATTAGATCGGAGGTTTGGATCAGGTCCTAAGATATTACTTTATTCTATGTTTATGTTAATTGCCCATACATAGTGTGAAAAAATGCAAAATACAGCTAAAATAAATAGAAAGAATCACTATGGGACTGATCAAGAGCAAAGCAGGGTATACACTGGGCTTTTTCTTCAACAGATAATCTTTCCAATGACACAATCAAAAGACTTTCACCAGAAATCTTACCAGATTACTTGTTTACAGATTAAACAAAACTATGCAGTATGCAAGTTCTATGTGCAAAAGCAAAGTATTTTCACTTCACACAAAATAGTTAGAATTAATAGCAAATTGATTTGCACCCCTCACATTGAAACATGGCTTTTGCTCTTACTCTCAAACTCTGTATCAGCCTCTATTTATACAAAACTGAGGATCAACCTCTCAATTGGTGGTTCTTGTTGGTCAAAGACAATTCCACACTGAAATGCAGATATAACTTTTAATGGAAGTCGTAGCTGGTTTTAAATTGGTCAGTGTCCCTGTATACAGTAGTTAGCTCACCAATATTTAATTGCAGATCCCATTTTTCTCAATTCCCTTCAATTTGCTGAAAAAAGTACCCAATTCTTATTCAATTTAAAAGTTAATGTGCTTTAATCTAATAAGTGAGACCTTTTGACAATCAGGGTGTTTGCCATTTATGCAGTAATGAAGGTCACAGTAACTATGTAATCCACTAAATAAATCAAAACAAATAAAAGGATGTGGTTGGTCGTTCCTCTTTAATATATAACTACTGGTATTTTTCTATCATGTATAGTCAACAGATTTTCTCACCTAGTAAAAGACCCTCTCCAAAAAGGATTTATTAGTGATATTACAGAGTGTGATTTCCAATAATCTGCTTGGTACAACATTATCACTCCACAGAGACATCCGATTAACTGCACTACAATCAATAGACCAGTAAAAATACACAAGTAATCTCCTGCCACTCAATTATTTAGGAGACATACATTCCCTGGAGACCAGAATTAAACAGCAATTTAACCATTCTGCTTCTGCAATGATAAGTGACATCATGAAATTCAGTTTTAGGCAACCAAAGAATATTACAAGCAAACAATTATTTATTTGTTGGTATGTGCTGAAAGGCTGTAATGCAGTTTTTTCTCATAATGTAAAGGTTTCTATTTGCATATGTGGCTATTTTTAGGCAACATCTTCTGTCATCAATAAAGAGCTTATTATGGGACCCTATTATCAGGGAAATGTGAATACAATAATAGGGAATAAAGTCCTATAATTAAATTCCTTTATTGTTCTTACATTATTCTCAGTTCCAAATTATCGTCCATATAGAGCCCTATTATGGGGGGAATACAAAGGTCATTTATATGGGTGGAAGGGAGAATAAAGAATGGGGCGCATAGAGCCATATTATAAGGGATAATTAAAGTACAATTAGGGTTAAATAAAGGGGTTTATTTATATGGAACATACTTTATATAATAAAGGTTTTTTTTTTACTCCCTATGTACAAATTATCAATGATAATAGGAATTTTTTTTTCTGGCCATATTAGGGTTTTATAGGATATAGAACATCATTATAGGAGAAATATGGAGCCCTATTATGTATGATAATTTAAGCATGTTGAGAAATAAAAAGCTTTATTATTTTGCAAATGCAACCTAATTATTTTGGATAATGTCATAGCGCCTGATTCCCTGTGTGTTCTGTGTGCACAGAGGTCTGACAGACTGCATGTGAGAGGAATGTGAACTGCCCTGTTACTCCCATCTAACATGCTGGGGAGTAGGACGACTTACACATCTACATCCAAAGCCCAATCTTAAGTGCTCTGCACAGTTCTGCGTCCATCCGATGTTGCCCACTCACTTGCATCTACATGCCTATCCTCGCCTCTCTACCAGGGATTAGGGATGCGGATGTTAGGGAACACCCCATTGGATGGATCTCCTGGCATACAGTAGTGAGTTCTGTACTCCAGGAGATCCATTTGGTAACATCTCTTTGCATGCACAGTGCCCAAAAAACACCCGACCTCCGCAAGAAGCTTTCTGTATGATATAAACCCCAATTTTGGGGAAAAAAAAATGCCTATTATGGAAGATAGTTTGAACACAATTATCAAACAATAAAAAGATTTATTATGGGGTATATAAAGCCTTGTTATGGGCAGTGATCTCCCCAAGCCCTTTTTAAAAAAAAATTATACAAAAAAATAGAAAAAAATAAATGAATAGTAAATACTCACCTGTCACGGAGACCCGTCTGACTGCAGGTGTCCAAGTCCTGGCATGAATACACTGCGCATGTGTAGTACTTCATTCTTGCATCACATGAATGAGAAGTCTTGCAATGACCCAGTAGATCATTGCAGGACCTTGCAGGAGGGGTACTTATTTGTAAATTCTGTGAATGAAGCTGCCAGGTTAGCTGTGAAGATAAGCAAACCTGATGCAGCTTTGTTCACAGTGAAATAAAGCTCACTGTAAATAGACCCCCATAGTCATATGTTTCTATTTCCACAAGGTACCCATTTCCAATGGCTAAGCTTATGCTGCTGTATGGAAATATATTAATTTATTAACAGCTTATATATAGCACTGTTAGATTACTTAGCGCTTTACAGAGAATATTTCACATTAGTCCCTGCCCCATTGGAGCTACATACTAAGGTCTTTAACACATACATACACACATCAGGGCTGATTTATTCAGCAGCCAATTAACCTACCATCATGTTTTGGGTGTTTGGGAGAAAACCCACACAGACACAGGGAGAACATACAAACTCCACACAGATAAGACCTAGCCTGGAAATCGAACTTGTGACCTCAACGCTGTAAGACACTGAGTACTACTCACTGAGACACGAGCTAAGGTTAGGTAAGGCTGTGAGACGGGTATGATTAGGGTTTGGGTTAGGGGATGGTTAAGGTTAGCCTAAAGGAAGGGGATGGTTAGGGTTGGGCTACAGAGTGGGGATGGTTTAGGTTAGGCTGTAGGATGTGGATGTTTAGAGTTAGGGGATAGTTAGGGTTTGTTTGCGGAAAGGGGAGGGTGAGAAAAATAGTATTTGTCACTGTTACAATTTTTCAAAGACGCACCAGTTGTGGATAGTCGCTATTTTGTCTGGAACTGCTGGAAAATGACAGCGGTTATCATTGTGTTGTTGGATACTGATTTGTCCCAGTAAAGATCATCGTAGTGGCAAATTACACCCTGCAATATTTTGCCATTCAGACTTAAAATAAAAAATTCACTATAGTGTATTTTATGACCAGAAAGGTCATGATGAAAAAAATATTCTCCATTTTATACTTACACAAATACTGTGCAAAATTGTGCTAAATTTTAGGTAAAAGCGCAGAGAATCCAGACTGCTACTGTGCAGGAGAACTAAATCGCCCACTTTATCATTTAAATATGGTGAAACCCCAACTGAAATGTCTCAGGATATAAGGTCCTGAAAAGAAGATACCGCACATTAATCAGTCATGAATGGAAGAAGGTTGGCGAGGAGATATTTTTTTTAGTAAATTAATTCTATATAGTGAACTTCTTGATAACTGATTTACTGCCCCTGGTGGCAAAAATTTGTTATTACACATGTGAAATCTTTAATCTCTTAAGTGTTCAACCTCCAACTTTAAAATGGGAAACTGAGTCATGCAGAAACAACCCACACAACAGTGCTTAAGGGAAAACAGTCCTAGTGCTGTAAATATGAAAACAACGCACACAATTATTTATTCTTTAATACAGATACAAAGGCAAAACTCACCTCTGGATCCATCTGCCAATCTTTTCTATAAATTTATAGAATGTGTACAGGACACATAATGCCAACATAAATAAAACCTCATCCAAAAATATCAATAACTTCCTTACCTTGGACCAGATCCTAAACTAAGTAAGACAGGGGACTTACGCAAGTCAGTTGCGTAAGTCCCCTGTCAGGGAACATCTGCGCATGTGCCCGCCAGATGCTCCCTTAGCGTAAATACTAATGTACGTAACAAAGTTATATACGTCATTACTTACGCAGAAGGGCAGACCCTTTAATTATGATGGCTTTATCCCCGCCATATAGCCGGGGATAGCCTAATAAATGAAGGGTCCGAGCGAGGGAAGCCCCGTTAAGACTAGGTCTGTGGCCGTACAGCCGCTGACCTAGTCGTAAAAGTTAAGGTAGGAATCTGGACACGTAAGTGTCCAGATTTACTACCGACAGTGGAGAGAGCAGGAGGCGTGCACTCCCCACTACGGCTGCGTAACTAAGGACCCCGCACACACGTAAAGCATGCAGGGGTCTGGATCTACCCCCTTGTCCCTGTTCCTGCTCATGTGTCTCCTTGCATTGCTCTCCTTTGTCTGTCTCTCCACTTTGTCCTGTTTGTTCCCTCCACTCTCTCCTGTCCACTCCCTATGCCTGTTGACTGCCATTGCAGCTGCATCTTTTAGAGTGTTATAATTAGTCATTACAGTTATGCTTGGGGTTGGGGGGTAGAGTCAGGGTTGAGGGTTACTGTAATGCTGGACACAGTGTCGGCAATACAATATACTATGTGATAGGCATTGTATTGTCACTGCACTGGTCCTGCAGCTTCTTTTTTGTATGATTTCTGTTTTGTTTTTTGCATTGGGGCACATTGGTGCCATGGAAAGAGAGGGAGGGGGGTGTATGTTTGCTGTGTGGTAGATGCCACATCCAAGGACCTTTGCTTATGTCCCAACCATGTGAACAGCTCTCCTCTTCAGGGAGAGGAGTCAATGTTTCTTCCAGTTCCTGTAAGTGCTGCTCGTGAAATGCTGGCATCTATGAGACACGTCTCTGCGAGATCGGATAAGAAGAGTATTTTGGACCGTATTCACACTTACGAGTAAACTATGCACGCACATATTCACAAAAATACACACCTAAGTGTTAAGGCAACTCCCATGACACTCCCCTCGTACGGATTTTAGTTGACTTCCACCACCATCGTCCAACCTTAACTCTCCATACGTATATTTGTGCTTAAGTTGCTTAGGTAAGTGCATACATTCTTAACCACGCCCTTAATAGGCCATTTAAATGCCCTCCCCATCCACTTCAACTTAACTTCCTACATACGGAGGACTGGCCTGCCCCTTCGTACGTATCTCACTAAACATGGAATTGAAGTTCGTGCCTAATGGATTTCTTTGCAGAAATCCTATGTAGCTCCTAAAAATATGTACAGAAAATGTAGCACTTTCTTAAGTGTGAATACGGTCCTTTATAATTAACATGGTTTTACTTTCATATAAATCATCCTAAATCTGCATTTATCTCCCTAAATGGAATGGAGAATCTGCTATGGGGTGAAATGTGTGTGGGAGCTAGAATGTATGACGGGGAGGAGTATGTGTATGAGAGATAGAGGTATGTATTATGGGGTGTACTGTGTGTGTGAGAGAGAGAGATAGAGGTATGGAGAATGTGCTATGGGTTGTACTGTGTGTGTGTGTGTGTGTGTGAGAGAGAGAGAGAGAGAGAGAGAGAGAGAGAGAGGTATGGAGAATGTGCTATGGGGTGAAATGTGTGTGTGAGCTAGAATGTATGACGGGGTGGAGTATGTGTATGAGAGATAGATATATGTATTATGGGGTGTACTCTGTGTGTGTGTGTGTGTGTGTGTGTGTGTGTGTGTGTGAGAGAGAGAGAGATAGAGGTATGAATTATGGGGTGTACTGTGAGAGAGAGAGATAGAGGTATGTATTATGGGGTGTACTGTGTGTGTGTGTGAGAGAGAGAGATAGAGGTATGTATTATGGGGTGTACTGTGTGTGTGTGTGTGTGTGTAAGAGAGAGAGAGATAGAGGTATAGAGAATGTGCTATGGGGTGTACTGTGTGTGTGAGCTACAATCTATGACGGGGTGGAGTATGTGTATGAGAGATAGAGGTATGTATTATAAGATGTACTGTGTGTGTGAGCTAGAATGTATGACGCAGTGGAGTATGTGTATGAGAGATAGAGGTATTATGGGGTGTACTGTGTGTGTGAGGTAGAACACAGTCTCCTATGAAAAAGCCCAGGCGAATCACGCATCGGACTCTCTGCCTGTCTCCTTGTGCACAGGAGGTGGCCCTTCTTTTCAACGGTTCCAAATTGACTGTTTGCTATAATTTTTGACCCGCTACTCTTGTATGATTATTAGGGATAAGCTACTGCCTATGAATAGGTGAAGCATTGGCCGTGAGACCGCTATGGTGGGGTGTTTTTTAGGGTCAGTGTTAGTACTTATATGGGCTGCAGCTTTATATGTGGATATGTAAGTGCAATTCATGACCTTATCATTGTCTTTGTGGATACTGTTTTATTCAATGTTACAATATTTCGCCTAGTAGTGATTTTATTACTATGATATCATTAAACGTCATTATCTATATTTAACTGTTGTTGTCTTCTATAGAGAATTGCTATTTTGTATACTAGTGGAATAATAAGTGTACTTCTAAATTGATTAGCTTTTTTCTCTCATGTCTATGTGAGAGCTCACTTGTGTCTACTGTGTGAGGTAGGGAGAATGTATTATGAGGTTCCCTGGCTGAAGGGACTAGAGACTGGGTAAATGTATTAAGGGGTGCACTGTGTGTGAGTGGTAGAGAGAATGTAAGGGGTGGCCTAGAACGTTTCACATGCTAGGCCATGAAGGCACAGCTAAACACCCATTGATTTGAACACATCCCTTTTGATGCCAAGCAATCTCTTGGTTATGATGGTCGACTATGAGTGCTGGCCAGATAGTATTTACTTTGGATCAAGCACACAGTGTTTCTGCACATGTTGCCTTTTTGTTATATATACCCTGCTATTGTAATTATACCTACCAGTTAATTCTCTAAATTACTTTTAACAACATCCATGAAAATAAGTTCCTATAACTCGATTGGACAATGTAAATATTTTCCTACTATTCAACTTAAAGGACTAGTAAAAATGTCCATACTTTGACAGAGTTAAGGTATTTCGTAGTGCATTTACATTTTCTGTCTAGCTTAGTGCCAGTTTTAGCTAAATGTGTCTAAAAGAAGCTACCCATGTTTTACTTTTCCATTGGAAGGGCCAACATTAATTAGGCTTCCTCAAGCCCTGACTCTATAACTAGCTGTCCTGTCAGCAGTGGTGATTGTTCCCCCATGTGTTTATACTATGAGGGTAAATATTACTTGCACACTCTGTTTTTCATTCTACTACAAATTTTACCCAATATTGCCATGCTCCAACCCTAATAAGAAATGCATCTCTTTGTTGTAGATGATGGACATACAATGGTTGTATCTCTTTGGCCAATGAGTGTTTTGTGGAGGCAGGATTCTATGTAATACCTAATCATATTGGAAATCTTTACTGCCCTTCCTCCCAAGAATAAGGTTAAATCTTCCCCTGACAACAGTGATATGCTGTTCATCCACAACTGTCAAGTTACAAATTGCCTAATCCATAGTTATCCCATTCATTCTAAGCTCTTCTGTCACAACACACAATCTTTGTCCGTTACTTTGAATCTGTGGCCAGGAAAGATCACGTGACTTTTTCTGCTCTTCACTTATGATAATTATACAACTAGTCATCTTGTTCAGTAGGATTAAAACTGATCTCTTGATTGACAAGATTGACAAGAGAAGGGCTGGAGCTGTCATATGTAAGTTAACTTTTATGTTGATAAATTCATTATAGGCTGTCGGCACTTGAGAGGTTGTATTATACTTCTACATGTTGAAGATGCACCTTGTGGTATCAATCATAATGTGTAAGCTGTAGCTTGACCTATATGTGACAAATATGCAAGTATTTTACCTACCAATAGCTTCTATGAATGTGCCCAAACTATTTAAACATACTAAAAAACCTTGCAATGTGTACAAGTATTGGTATATTCAAATAATCATCATCACCCAGATTGTTTAAAATGCTCTCCCTCCTCTACATGGGACTGGTACGATGGGCCGACTTGTGACACATTGTATTCGACAATGTAGCCATGATGGGAGGAATTTTTGCAGCTTGAAGCAAATAGTGTGATTGCAAGCAGTCAAGATATAATTGCTCCAACAGTGACAGGTAGAATTTCACCTTAAATACACAGACTCAGAATTATGCCGCACACAAATTGATAATTAAGTTGTGCAAACCCCACCTAGGGGGGTGCTCTGCACAGCCCACAAATAATTACAGCAGAAAAAAGGGAAAAATTGAACCCCAATAGGCAAGGCTCAAAGTGGCTGTTTTGCAGTGCACTACATATATACTTAAGTAATAAACTAGGATTACCAATTATACTTCATAAACAGGGTTGCCGACTCTCCCGGAATGTCCGGGAGACTCCCGAAATTCGGGCAGTACTCCCGGTATCCCGGAAGAGCCAGCAAATCTCCCGCAAGTGACTTGAGGCCCGTGGTTT
>WWET01002974.1:34094-45985 GCA_011038615.1 Limnodynastes dumerilii | reverse complement strand
CCTTCCTGTGCCTAGCAACACTAGTATACTAGTGTTGCTAGGCAGGGGGGCAGGACTTGAGGCCGTGGTTTCAGTGAAACCACGGGCCTCAAGTCACTTGCGGGAGATTTGCTGGCTCTCCCGGGATACCGGGAGTACTGCCCGAATTTCGGTAGTCTCCCAGACATTCCGGGAGAGTCGGCAACCATGCTCTAGCACCTAGCACCCCCATCATGTCTTTCCAGCACCCAGCACCCCCATCATGTCTGTCAACCACACAGTATTCCCCATCATGTCTGCCCAGCACCCAGTATCCCCATCATGTCTGTCCGGCACCCAGCACCCCCATCATATCTGTCCGGCACCCAGTATCCCCATCATGTCTGTCCAGCACCTAGTATCCCCATCATATTTGTCCAGCACCCAGTATCCCCCATCATGTCTGTCCGGCACCCAGAACCCCCATCATATCTGTCCAGAACCCAGTATCCCCATCATGTCTGTCCAGCACCCAGTATCCCCATCATATCTGTCCAGCACCCAGTATCCCCATCATGTCCCTCCTGCACACAGTATTTACTTACCTTTGCAGTCTTCCTCCGGCTGCTGCCTCTCCCCCGCGGCGTGCTCTGCTTGATTGACGCTGATGTGACCTCAGGTCACTCCAGCGTAAGGGGGAGGTGCTGCTGCACTGCATCTGCCTGTCACACAGGCAGAGCAGAAATGAATGTACGCTGCTGTGAAGCTCTGTAAGGCGCTCTTATCAGAGTGATGAGAGCACCTTACATTGCATTACAGCGACATCCATGTCAGTGCTGACATGCAGGGAGCGGGGGGATGAGCGCCTATCCAGCACGGTGCCTGAATGCACCGCATGCCCCCGCGGAGCAGGTCCCGTCGGCCCTGGTTTTCAGAGATTGCTAAATATCTCTAGAGTTCTGTCTCTGTGGTATAATATAGGGACAGATGAAAATACTTAGGCAAAAATTGAGATATCTTGATATATCTGCATTTGTTCTTTTAGTGAATTTAAACTATACTTCTAAATAGTAAGTCTGAAAACTGACATTTGTTATTTATTAGTTGCAATATTCTGAATAGACCCCTATGTGACATGTCTTTCCCCTGTTTTGGGAGTGGGAAATGTATATTGGTTGATTATTGTATAGAAATATCACACCACTACCACTAGTTTATTATAATTCATGGATTGATACAACTTACCTCACAACTTCCCCAATTTAAGCGGGACTGTTACGATTCGAGGGCTGCTAAAGGAGGGGGCTTATGGGACGGAAATGGATGATGTTTCGGTAGAACAGAGCAGAGCTTATTTTGTCCCGATTTCTTGGCTTTAAATGTTGGGCGGTATGGTACAACATGGTCCAGATGCAAAAAGATCCCTTATTTTCCATGTTAATGCATGTGTTCTGATAAAACTTCATTGCTTCTCACCCAGACTTAAGAGGAATGGCACATCTGATCATTTTCAACACTGTGATAGGCAAGTGTGCACGTCTTCTTAGTACAATGTACAGCACTGGCATTCCCTCTTGAAGTGTACACATCCAGATATTCATACTTCTGCCATTTCCCTTGTGCTTGAGTCAGAAAGTTAAGGTACATCCTGCTTCTCTGGACGTCTGGCACATGCACATACATTTTTTAAACTATTAAGGAATGCAATGAGTCCTGCTGTTTCGCATAAAGTGTGTATGTTTGGAATTTAGGGAAAACAAAGGGCAGTTTTATCCTCACCTTGAATAACAGCACTGGGTAGTCCAACTGTGAATTAGCCCAAAACCCAAAGCCGTGTTAGAAGCTTACACAGCCTCAATAGTGTTCAGAGTGTGCCCTAATCAGACCTGATCCTTACTAACTTTGTGCCCTAGGCAAGGATTTTACTGGTGCCCCCATACACAAGGATATGAATAGGTGTGTAAAGAATATATATTTGTGTGTGTGTGTGTGTACATGTGTGTGTGTGTGTGTGTATGCACATTACAACTTATTCATAAGTGGAGGAAGAGTTTACACTCCAAGTAATTTAAAATGCACATAGAAAAAACCTGTAATAATAAATTTTGTTAAATGTCAACATTTAATATTGAAATACATTATTTTTTATTTAAATCTATTAATATATTATTAGAATCTACTCATGAATAGATAGTGGTAATAATTGGCAATTTTCAGTTGTGATGGACGTGGAGGTTGTATTCATGTGCCTAATACATTTATATATGGGTGTGTGTGTGTGTGTAACATTCAGAAGCTGCGAGGACCCTGAGCTCCCTGCATCTTGATTTTGCTACTGCTACTTATACATAGGAGTCACAGATTAGTTTTGGTCCTGCCAAAGTTGCGGGACTGCAAATAATCTGCGACTTCTAATTCCTATGTCCATGCCCGGTGGTAGAGATTTACCAGCTAATATCACACAGAACGATACTTTCCAACCTTTTATTTCTTCTAAGAGGAAAAAACTTCTGACATCAACCAGGACCCTTATCTACACAATCCCGTGGACCTCAGTTGGTAGAGCCACAATTACATCAACATACTGTGAATGACAGCGATAACTGGTAAGGAGAGGAGGACTGATGACACAATTTGCAGCATCAATTCCCACTGGAGGATTCTGTTGCTCCGATATTTTAGGAGCTTTGCTAAGTATGATCAGGATCCACCTCGCAAGAGATCCCTCTAAAGGAAGTGATTCCCTATATCACGCCAACCTTTGTATGGAATATTAATTTTCTGCCACCGTTGATCGATTGCGTCTCCTAAGCAAGGCGGGTTTGAAACAGGTTGGTATGAAACCGGTTGCAGTCCCCACTCCAATTGGCTGCCTTTAGAATTAGAGACAGCCAAAAGTTATTTTTTGGCTGCCTCTATTTCAAATAAAAAAAACATTTTTGAATTTATTTTTATGAATAGGTGAGTGTGCCGATCAGCATACTCACCCATTCATTTTTGCAGGACCTGATGCACCCGCCGCAGACAGCTCCAGAGAGGTGAGTAACCTCTCTGAGGACTTTTAGTGTTGGGGGGTTTAGAGTTATGCTCTTAGGAAGGGTTAGGGTTGGGCCATAGAAGGGGAGGGTTAGGGTCAGGCTGCGGGGAGGGGGGAGTCTTAGCGTTAGGCTATAGAGAATGGAGGGTCAGGGTCAGGCTAGGGAGAAGGGAGAGTTAGGGTCAGGCTGTGGGGAAGGGAGGGTTAGGGTAATGGAAGGGTTAGGGTCAGAATTAGAAGAAGGATTGAGGCAATGTTTGGCACTTACCTATCGGTGCACCGTGTTCCTCATCAAGGCATAAGCAATCAATATCCCAACCAGTTCGAAACTGGCAGGCAGAGAATTGCCCTATCTAAATAGGGCCGTTCTTAGCGGGGACCCACACCCCGTATGAAACAGCCCTTTGATAAAGGACCTTTCTGATCACAGACTCACACCTAGTAGATGTATCCCCTGAGCTGCTTGGTGAAAAATATGGCTACGATGTTGGTTTATGTGCTCACTACTTATGTTTTTCTATCTACCATATCTACTAATCTGTTTCTATTCTATTCTACTGGTGTTTTCTATTCTTCTCTACTTGTGCTTTAGTGCAGCGTCATTCTACAGTTTTCTTGTATGGATTTTTATACCTTGCTAAATGGGTTAATGTTCACAATGTGACCCTGATAATATCGGTTAGAAGATCTAAGAGGTCAATCAGCTGGGCTGGGAATGTCCTCAGTATGTGGGTTAGCCTTTGAAGTAAGCTAAGAGGTTAAAGAAACCTAAACTTTTAGAAGAAACAATAAGCCTGAAAAGAGAGAAACTAAAGGCACTAATCCCACCTACGGCACATCTGTAATTAGTGCCTCATGGAAGCTGGAATTTGAGACAATGTCACAGGAGGCAAATATCTAGGGTTTCACAACATGGCTACTGCCAGTGGTCAAAGGTGTGGAACACACAGTGTGCCACTGTGCTGTCTAGCCACAATGACTATCCTTACTGGACTAAGTACTAATAGTACATTAATAGATAGCAGATCTGATATTGCACAATGTACTCATAACATGTCACAATGATCATCAAATAAAGGCTTCTATTATAGAACCTCTTTACTTTCTTATGTAACCATATGTAATGTATTTGTATCCATGTACTCTTGGATTATTTATTAAATACATGACGCTATATTATAAACAATACTTGTTAAAGCTATTTGAGAAGAGCCTTTGTTTTCCTAACACCGTTAATAGAACATTTCACAGAAAATATTGTTTATTTATGAAGCCAAATTTAATTGAATTACTGGGGATTGGGAGAATTTATCACACCTATCCAAACAGAGGTTTACCATTTGTACTTCATTTCTATTAATCAAATAGAAGGTGTCAATTTAACAATTTTCTAGTGTGAACTTGGTTTTTAGGACTCCTTATTTATATTTTAGACAATGTGCCACATAAATTAGTTCTAATTAAAACTGTCAATTAACCATAAACTAATCCTAAAATGTAATAAAAAAAAAATATATATGTCAGTAGGCATTGTGTACAGTCTACCAATTTCTTTAATGTCTTTAATGTATTGAAATAGTCCATGGTCCCTACACAGTGCCCAATTTCTGTAAAATGTAATGTCCAGTTATTGGAAGTTCTTTACTATTAGCATGGATTCACAAATATACGCGCCTAAGTGGCAAGGCAGCACCCACGACACTGCTCTCGCACTTACAGATTCTTGCAGACTTCCGCCAGCATAGGACAACCTTAACTCTACGTGCGTAGATTTGTGCTTCAATTGCTTAGGAACGTGCGTTCATTTTTTAACCGCTCCCATATTAGGTCATTTAAATGCCCCCCCCCCACCCACTTTCACTTAACTTCCTACGTACAGAGGACTGGTATGCCCCTTTGGACGTATCTCACTAAGCACGGATTTGAAGTCCGTGCCCAATGGATTTCCATGCCGAAATCCTACGTAGCTTACGCATGCGCAGTTTATCCGATCCTAAAAATACGCACGAAAAAAGCAGCACTTTCTTAACTGTGAATCCAGTTTTAAATCTTTATGTTCGTCTATATTGCTGAGACTAACATACGAATTTTGGCATCCGAAATTCTGCATGCAAGAGTGCATGGCTATCCCCCTGCACTCTGCATGCGGAATTGATTTACACAGCCAGGGCTCTATCCTAAGTATTCCACAAGCATCTCAATGCGTGTGGAATACTGAGTTGTACGCAATGGCTTAGCCAAGTATTTACTGTACTATTTAAGTATCTCGTGCAAATGAAAATGACAGCATTTTGTATTACCATGCTTCCATTACAGAGGACACCGACTTTCGTAAAGGGTGGGACAAGGCAGTATCATACCCTCCAACATGACCAATTCCTTTAGGTATAAAATACTCTGCTCCTCAGTTTCTAACTGTAAGTTACCATAGTAACCACCTTTGCTGAGTAAGCAAATAATTTTTAAAATATCAGTTAAACCATTTGAACCAGGTGAGTGACAGTTGGAAGCTCTGGATTGGATTAATTGTACCTAATGGAATGGGTCATGTTGGAGGGTCTGCAGTATGCGTACATCATGTATGCAAAGTGTGAGGTATGGTAATTGTACAGTAAGGGCATGGTTGAGCCCTTATTTATTAACTGGATTTCTATGCAGAAATAGTACTGCGATCGTATGTCCCTTCGTGTGCGTGGGGAGTGGCCTCCTTCGCAGGCACAGGAGCTAGGACACGTCGTAGATCTAACTTCGGATCTCCACTGCATGTTATAAAAGGACCACACGCTTGGAGCACTAAGAGCAACAGAAGTGGTGGTTTGGATCCGGTCCATGATGATTATTACACAAAGTAAAACAAGTGATTGTTCTACTGTTCACAAACTTGGCTTGAACATGTCCTAGTATAGTTTCATATATAGTTTTACACAAAAGGGGGTAGATCCTGACCTATGTACGCTAGCATTTTTACTCTAGCGGCTGACGTAAAATCGCCTATTTGTTTGTAACGCGCATGTGCACGGCAGATGTTATGCCACGTAACTTTGAACGTACGTACCATCAGCGTAACTAGGGTTGTGCCTAGGGGAGTGTATAGAAAATACGCTAGGCGATGTAACATAACAAGCACTTAGGTTTGGATCTGCCCCAAGTAGTTATTGGTGGACTTCCCCTTTTTCTGAGCTGTATCTAGAAGCAATACATGTTGGAACTTAAGCTAGCAGCCAGTTCTTGGTTACAGTACATTACAGCATCCCATTCTACCACTATAAACCAAATCAAATGCCACCTAAAAGATGGTTGTTTATGTACAGAAGGAAAAGTACTAAATTAAAAACAAATAGTTAAATCCAGAAGCCAATAAATGCTTGAAGAGGCCCTTTCCATATTCTAACTACCGATATTTTTGGCAGCTTTTAACATACCTATTATGGCCATGTTGCAGCGTAATTCACCAACTAAATCAACATTCAGTATTTATCTAAGCTCTTCTTAATTGCTGAGGATTTTCTTAAGTACTTTTATGACTATGGTTCTTTTAACAGGATCAGTAATGAAATAGGTTATAGTAAACCATGGCCTACAAAGTGTATGACTATGACTAGAAGGGTCAGCTGTGTATCAGGGCATGTTATCTGAGCATCTTCTTGTGCCCTGATTGCAAAGGTTGTAATAACATTAAGATTTAGGGCTAGATTTACTAAACTGCGGAAAAGAAGAAGTGGAGATCAGATTCTAGCTGATATTCTCTAGTATGTAATAGGAAAGTGATAGCTAAAATCTGATTGGTTTCTACATCTCTATTTTTCCTTTTCCGAAGTTTAGTAAATCTAGCCCTAAGACCTTGGGAAACAGACATGTGCAGATATAGAAGAGATAGTTATTCATTATAAGTTATAATTATCGATATTTTGCAAAATGTTAAAGAAGATTTCTGTCCACAGTGGCCTGTAATTTATTAATCGTTGCTCTGCTACTTGATTGGAATACATTTTGCTGCATGTAGACTTCTAGACATCTAGAGGAGTGGTTAGTGGTGGGATTGGATCAATGACACACTACAGACCTGTGACTTCAGATCCCAAACTTTCATTCACATTCACTTAACAATTGGATCTGAGGAACCAGTATGTGATGCAGAAATACTTTTCTTCATGTTCTTATTTCCAGGTTTATGCAGACTTGATGTAGAGTTGTGTGTTTGGCGTATTTTGCAGTTAGAAGCTGGTACATGCAGCACCCATGATGGAGAAAAGATCCTGCGGCTGCAAGTGTGTGTAGAATTGGTTGGACCAATGGTCCCCTAATTTCTGCGCTTGACACTCCTGCAAATCCTTGTCTCTTTCACCTCCTGCTGTGCCAGCTGCACTTGAATACCTTGTGCTCTTGAGTTATGCCTGAATACCAGCTATGATGGTGGGACCATACACACACATGAGAGTCACAATTAGTGATGAAAAACAAGTGTGGGTCCCCGTTGCAAACGGCCCTATTTCGATAGGGCCGTCCACTCCCAGCCAGTTCCGAACTGGCTGGGATATTGATTGCTTATGCCTCAATGAGGCATAGCAATCGATTCCCGGAGCACCGAAGACGGTGCTCCGAATGCTAAGTAAGTATCTCCAACCCACTCCCTAACCCTAAATCCCCCCCGCAGCCTAACCCCAAGCCTTCTTCTCCCCCCCACAGCCTAATACTAAGTCTCCCTCCCTCCGCAGCTTAATCGCATACTCACCCATTCATTAAAAAAAATTCTGCGATGGCTCTCCGAAATAGGGACAGCCAATAAATCAACTGTCTCGGCTGCCTCTATTTCGCAATGAGAGACATCGCAGACGGGGATTCTACATATGATCATCGGATGTTCACACATATATAGGAACAGTATAGAGGAATCCAGGAGGTCTTAGCATCATTGGAGAAGGAACCTTCAGCTCCCCCCCTGCAGCCTAACCCTAAGTCTTCTGTTGGGTGGGGTAGGTGTTATATCATGCCAAGGAAGAACAAATGACCAAAGACACAGATAATATGAATTGTTCTGGTGATTCCCTTCACATAGTCCACAAGTCCTGCAGACCTCCTCAACTAATTCCCAGAGGCCTAACCAAAAAATGTCTGTGACTGGTGTGTATTGGTAGGTCCATAGGAAACCATTTGCTCCTGTGCCTCTTTTGCTAGTAGGTATTTTACCTGCTCCAGTAGAACGACATGCAAGACCTCACATAGTTCAACTTCCAGATTTCTCCATTCCAGCCAGTTCCAAGCCTATAAGATCTTCTTTCCCATCCAGGCGACTCCTTCTCATTGCACTTGTGATGGCCATTGCTACTCCAGCATCCAACCTTACAGAGCTCAAATAATGTAATGAGATTCTATTGGTAACTACCGCATTCAGGGCTCTCTGCTTCCTACTCAGTAATCATGTGAATTCTGGAATTTTCACCTCTTTTCAGCCTTCATCACTCACTGGTCCTGGGGAATAGTAACAAAGCATCTGCATTTTAATTGCATCATCCTGGTTGTTAAACTTGATAGTCAAGCAACCCATATGTACTCCAGCACCCCAAGTTTCACAGTTTTTGAAGAGTGTTACCTGTTACAAGTGTATTTGAAGAGCTGTTATCTGTCATGATTTCCACCTCAGCAGTCTTTGACAGTCCACACCATTGCCAGCATCTCTAGATTGAACAAGCTATTGTTATCCAGATTCCTCTCAGAAACATGCTCCTACTTGATAGTAAATGACTCGCTAATAAACGTCCTGTTTGTGGGGCAGCACCGCGTCTCAAAATTGTGTGCTCCCATCTGTATACAGCATGAAAAGGTTTATCAGGTTATATGTCAATATAGTTCAATGATAATGACTTATTTCAGGTAAACAAAATTGTGTTCTTGTTTTTGTCCTTAAGTTATCAGTCTTTTTTTCTTGCCAGTAGTTCGTGCAATACACTTGCTACTTTGGCAAAATCTTTGGTAATAGCCCATCAGACCCAAAAGGCCTGCACCTCTGTTTCTGTGGAGTCTTCCAAACTCGAACTGCCCCCATTTTATCCATTTTACAGTAGGTCTCAAGACTTTTTCAAACACTTCATGCCAGAGGCGGAACTAGCGAGATGTGGGCCCAGGTGCAAAAAATATGCTTTGGCCCTGATGAGTTTTGGTGGTGCAGTGATGACGTGTGTGCGCCCTTGTATCAGCATGCGTCCCGGTGCCATTGCACCTGTTGCACCAATCGTAGTTCTGCCTCTGCCTCATGCCCCAGATGGGTAAGACTGGGCTTTTAAAGGGGACACTTCCTCTGATATGTCTTCAGGCCACTCTTTTCCAAGAGATTCAGTGCCATGTCTTTCTTTTTCCATAAAGTGTTGTATGCCTTTAGTGCATACAGCGGAACATTTGCTTGCTATTGCATGGTCAGCACTAATACCCACTAAATACACTAAAAGCTCACAAGTGAAAAGATGTTATAATAAAATGACATTTGACATTGTTATAAAGAGTTGCACTGATTTCTTCTCTTCTCGTGATGTTAGCATCACCAGTGGTGAGATGACACTTCTGTTCACCACCATCTAACTTCCCACAGCATTCAAAAACTTTTGGGGCCAGATTTACTAAGCTGCGTGAAAGGAAAAGTGGAGATGTTGCCCATATGAACTGGATCAGATTTTAGCTCTTACTTTCCTATTACATACTTGAAAATGTAAGCTAGAATCTGACTGGTTGCTATGAGCAATATCTCCACTTTTCTTTTCCCACAGCTTAGTAAATCTGGCCATTGGTGTTTCACTCTAATGGAAACTAGCAGTCTTTTACATAGTTTTTACTGACTTCAGTGGTCTCCAAACTGTGGTAAATGCTTTCATAGTCCTTGTTGATATGAGATGATTAAACTTGACCTGTCTCTTTCTGGCTCCTTTGTAGATACTCTACTTTGCAAAGTAATTTATATATATATATATTGTTTTTGTTTACTATGATTACAAAGCTTAGTATGCCTGATTCATAGTTATGCTTCCATTTCATACCTTAGCCTCCACCGCAGATGCTTTAGTACAGAATTGGTGATCCACCACCTGGCATATAGGAGAGCAGGGCACTCCCCTTCAGCTTTCCTACATGCAGATTGTGGATCCACCAGCAGGACCCTGTCTTAAGTATTCTGCACAGAAAACCTTCTATGTGGGATACTGAATTGTATGTAAGGGCTTAGCCAAGCCTTTACTGTACAATCTACATGCCTCTGCCACGTGTCTCCTATGCATGGGGGGATGGGCATGCAGGGGGCTCAGTGCAGGGGGCTGTTATCAGCACAAAGCAAAGGCTAAACTATAGTGAGTTAGTTGAGACAGGTGCCAAAGAGTACACAGTTTGGTGCCCAACAAACATGCTAGAAGTGCATTGATGCCCTACTCACTGCCACCTGCACAAAGACTGTAGAAACCTGTCTGTGTCTCAATGTGTTAAGCCGTGACACCTGCTGCAGCTGTGATAGGTGCAGTGCCGTAACTAGTATTGGATAAAAACATTGGGCCCAGTCCCCAGTATTCAAAATTATTCAAGAACTTTTCATTTCTCGCTTTGACCACTATATACACTATATATATGTCCTCGACGAATGTTTGAATAAATAAAGTGAATGTGCCATTTATCCATGTCCTACCCTAAGATTGTAAGAGAAGCCAGTAAAGCCTCTGGAGTTTTAATGACAATCAATGTTGCTAAATATTGAAGTGGATTTGTTGACTTTTCTGGATGCTAAGAACCATATTTACGCTTATGTAAGTGCAGAAACTGTGCATGCCCGGAACCCAACGGATACACGGAAATCATGACCGACTGATTCACAAACTCGTACTTCTGACTTAGGCCTGATGCACGCATCGGCACGGAATGAGTCCCGCATGCGTGGATAGAGGGGCAAGACTCTAAATGCAAATGAGCAGCAGACTGACTACTAAGCTATAGTATGGGCGTTCCAACAGAATTAAGACTGAGTCACAAGTAGGAGTGCCTCGCATAAACTAACATACGCATGTGGGACCGTGTACTCACCTTAGAGTGAGTTAGGAGCGGCAATCCCTAACCTGCCCCCCATTTTTAGGTACCCTATGGCACTTAAGAGTGCCAAAGGATTACCTTAACTTCTTAAGAAGGAAACTACACATGGACAATGCCTCTAAACCCCCCCCCCCTCCCACTTCTAAATAAACACAACCTTAGACCGCCTCTTTGGACCGGATTCACACTTAAGTGTGTGATCCATCTTAAATTTGTAGTTGGTTTAGGGTCCTTAAGCATGCAAGCCTTGTAGAAGAAGGGGCCCTCGAAGACGCCATGGTTGGACTTTTTGTCATCCAGTTTAAGCCAGAGCTGGAAAAGCTACCGGGTCATCTACATTGTCCGGTTCCCTCCTCCGCCCCTTCCTCTTTTTTACCTAATGGCAATTACGAGTGCCATAGACAACCTTAAGTTACAGTGCGTATTAAGGAGAGAAAATATGCACAGACAATTCCCAGCCCTCCCTCCCTCCCAGCCTAATCTACATCCCCTCCCCCACATACACACACTTTACCTAATTTTCCTCAGAGGCTGCCATGGCATGTCTCCTCTTACCTATAAGACTATGTTCAGCCTTTAAAAACCACACATACTGTAGCAAGAACAGACTAAGGGCTCCATTTACTAATACTTACCTTCCCCTGGGAACGATGCTGCTCCGGGCTTGCTGCGATCACATGCAAACCCGGAGCAGCTTCTCCTTTAAAATTTACTAATACTCACCCCTCCAGTGAGCTCCCGCGAAGTCCCGCGATGACCTCTGCGATGACCTCCGCACGCATCGCAGGCCACTTCATATGACTTAGAAAATTTTAAGCCCTCATATGAAAAAACACGG
>WWET01002974.1:20538-33708 GCA_011038615.1 Limnodynastes dumerilii | reverse complement strand
CCATCCAGGTGATCGGTGTTTGTCCCTGCTAAACGTCTGCCCGGGCTCCTTATACATCTCAGATGGTTTACTTGGACCCTGTTTTGCCATCTTTTCCCTGGTATGGACTTTGAGTTCCTCCTTTTAGGTGTATAATTGTATTTATATCGTAATAAATGTTTTTCTTTTATCACCTTCTCTCCCTTATTGTGCCTACCCCGTGAGGGGATAGATACATTCGATTTCTAGATTCTGCATACCCTGGATTTCTAAGTGGACTTTTTACACTGCCATACTCGTCAGGAGTTTTTATCTAATATTTATTACTGTTTATATTTATTTTTTAGGTTTGGCACTTCCTTAAACTGACCCCTCTAGCGCTTGATACAAATCCCCCCCCTATTTCCTCTACTATTTGTTTTTTGGGGAGTGAGACTACCCCGGGGTGTGTCTTCAGCGGCTTGAGGTTTGCGCTGATTCCTATTCCTTCCTCCCTTTGTTATGTCTAATTTTAAGCACCTACACACATGGCCGATTCACAGCTAATTAAGTCCACATGTAACTTAAATATACGCAGCAAAGACCTACGTCCTTATATAGCACTACCGACACAGGGGGAGTGGTTAATCGGGTTCTTTATTTTCTCTGAATCGTTATTGTGGATTTTTTACATGCGTATATTTAGGTAAATTTGCAATTTTACTCTTAACTGTGAATCAGGGAATAAACTGAATATATACCAAACAGTAGGAGATTTTTTAAAATCTAAACACAGTCTTATACTATTGTGCTTCTGGGATACTCCACTATTCATTTATTTATTTGCTTAAATGTAATCTCTATATAATAAGTGTAGATTTCATATGATATTAATTGAAATATTCATTAGTGTAATCCCATTTAAAAATATATATTTTTTAACAAAATGAAAGATGTATTAAATATTAAGTATGTACTTTGTATTATACAGTGGTCAAAGTGAGAAATTATTAATTTTTAAATTAATAATTAATAAAAGTTTTTTTTTTAAAGGATTTTTTTTTTTAATTATTTTTGAAAAAATAATATAAAAAGGGACACGCAATCTTTTTTAATTATTTGACCTGGACGCTATCAATACTGGTTAAAATGCCACTGGTTAAAATTGCAGATTTATGGAAAATATATTAATTCAAAGCAATGTTTTATATACTGTATGTTTTGCTACATAAAAGCTCAATACAAATGATCTTTAAAAATAAAAAATAATGACCGGCAAGCTTAGTGTTCTGGTAATTGTTTTCTTATTTCCCTCTTGGTATGTGATGGCAACCCCCCTTATTCTACAATATATCATTTTAAAATATATTTTAAAAAAAAATTGTCATATACCTCTAACAGTGTTTTTCATGGGGAAATTTACCTTATGCATAGGGTTTTCTACCCATCGTAATGGCCATTAAAACATTGCTTATTCTGCTTAGAGACAGCAATTATTAGTATCTACCAACAGCTAAATTCCCTGACAAATAGCAGAAGAGCTCTGCCAAGCAAAATGCAGCCTCCCTTTAATCAGCATGAAGAGCTGAATACAAAATATATATTGTTTTTAAAATGGGTGATTTTTCAGTATAATGTCCCTTGAAACAGCAGATCCATGAAAGTGACACCAAGCATTGACTTCCTGATCTTTGCTCTGTGTCCCTGTTGCCGCAGGGCTAACATTGCGCGAAGCACCTCTTGTGGGGTGACTGGTTGTGCTCCTTGCTAAATATCTTTTTTTTCTGATACAGGCACACAGCACCTGCCACCGGCTGGGCTTCTGCTGCAGCTGCCTCCTTGGTGACAATGCTGACAATATGTGACTGATTGACAGTAAGACAAAAGACATGAGCTTGTGCAAGAACGTATTGCAGCTATTGAATACTGTCACCTCCCACATAGGCTATCTATCTGTGTATCTGTCTCTCAGCTGCTTCTCTATTTAGCTGTCTAGCCATGCCTCTTACTCATTTGTCTATATCTATAATGTATCCCAGATAAAAATGAATCCAGGTTTTTATTGTAAAGGCTAGACTGTGCAAATCAGATGGGTATGAGTAAACACTATACCTTACTTTATTATTTTATTCTGTTTATATGGTGAAAATGATATTGGGACCTGATTCACAGTTAAAAGTAAAATTGCGAACCTACCTAAATATACGCAAGCGAAAAATCCACAATACCGATTCAGAGAAAAGAAAGAAACCGATTAACCACTCCCCCTGTGTCGGGAGTGTAACGTAAGGACGTAAGACTTTCTTGCGTATAATTAGGTATATGTGAACTTTATTAGATGTGAATCGGTCGGGCGGAATGGTGCTTAAAAATTGCTCATAATTCAAAGATATGTAACTAAACGCACTGATTAGGCTTTGGAAAAGTCAATTAAAAAAAATAATAAAAACAGCTTGTACGCTCATTAACATATGTAAACAAAAGTATCCATTAAAAATACAACTTAAAATAATAATAATCATGACATAGTTTACAATACGCATAAACGCGTACTGCAGCATGAAGTTAGAAATAAAATAATCCACTATATATATATAGTTTTATAGAACATTAAATTAAATTAAATTAAAAAATAAAAACAAAACAAACAACCAATGCAGTTAAATATGAGTAAATGAAATGGTGTTTGTTCACAAAATTAAAAGTAAATAAAAAAACAAAAAAAAAATATTCATAAACTCTAACCAAATAATGGCATCTTTACAATGTTAAAGTCTTGCACAAAATGTAAAATCAGCATAGGATTAAATAAACAAGCTTTTGTTTGTTTAATTTAAAAACACACATCCATTGATTATAAACACGCAGCAGGTGTGGCCTGAACTAAGTGGAAGACGCATGGCCTCTCAGTAAACAATACGGTTCTTCAACTTACGAGTGGTCAAGGGATACCTTAACTTTTCCTGTGCGCATGTTAGTTTATGTAAGGCACTCCTAGTTATGCATCAGTCCTAACTCTGTTGGAACGCCCATCCAGTACATTTGTAGCCCATGTGCTGTTTCTTTGCATTAAGAGTCTTGCCCCTCTAGCCAGGCATGCAGGACTCGTTATATGCCGATGTGTGCATCAGTCCTAAGTCTGATGTCCGTGTGTGTGAACCAGTTGGCCATGGTTTCCGTGCGTATATTTGGGTTCTGGACATGCGCAGTTTATCTGATTGTAAAACTATGCACGTAGATTCTACACTTACTTAAGTGTGAACACGGTCCATTATGTTGCACTATATATAATAATTCACGTTGACACTATTGGTTTAAACAAGGATCCCCATATGTCAGAAGCCACACAACTTACTAATAATTGCACTGTGGGTGGAGCGTCCTAGTTGGCGCACTGTAGCCTCAGCACTGTAAACTGTTGTTAAGAAAAAAATCAGCAAATGGAATTGCCCCAAACAAGTACATTACACAATGGGACCAGCTGGAGGGGCAAATGCCCTGCCGCCCATCCAGCACATGGTGAGAGGACTTTGTAATCCTCAAGGAAAACTTACATACACAAACAGACTCTGCAAGGAAAGGGCCGAGGTTGGAAGTGGGGGCTAAATCTTCAATACCTAATGTTTTACTTTGCTTGTCTGATGATGTATGTATCCCAAACAAGGCTGTATATTATGTAATAAGGTAGTAAAAGTAACAGTCATAATTAAATCCCCATTGATGTCCTCAAAGATTTTGGCCCAGATTCTGACCTACGTACGCTAGCTATTTTACGCTAGATGCTAACGTAAAATTACCGATTTGTATTAACTGCGCATGTGCATGGCAGATGTTACGCCACGTAACTCCTAACGTACGTACCATCAGCGTAATTACAAACGAATGGGTGGGGGCATCCATACAACACCTGTAGTAATGCTTTGTAGGCAGAGGGAGGCATTTAAATTGTACAGTATGGGCCGGGTTAGGCCATTACGTACGTGAATCCATTACGTACGTCAGTACTTACGTTTTGAATAGTTAAAGTAGGGTTTGGGAAGCGTAAAACAACCAAAGTACGTATGAGCGAAGGGAGTGCCTAAGGGAGTGCATAGAAAATATGATAGCGTAAATACGCTACGCGATCTAACGTAACAAGCCTGTAGGTCTGGATCTACCCCATTGTCATATAAGGCAGGGTCACCTCTTTGCAAAAAGCATTTTAGGAAAATACCCACTTGGAGAATCTAAACCAGTCTCCATTTAATAATTCAATAATCTGTGTGCTGTCTTCATCGGGTAACCGTTCAATGTTGAAGCATTATACAGGTAACAGTCAAGGGACAGCTGTACATTTTTCAACTGGGGATGATACTCAGCCTTTAGCCTTTATTTATAGAAGTGGTGGAAGGATTCAAAATCTACTGTTACCAGCACTGGAATCAGTCGTTATCATTCTATCAGCTAGGTGATCTCTGAAGGGATCGCATGACTGATGGGTGATACACCTGTACAATCAGATGCTACATTCCATTAAAGTAGTACGTAGCAAACACAGCACATGAGTAGACAATCCTCTTAAATGTTTGCCAACGACTTTAAGCTATGATACAGGTGGTAAATAAGTCACAGAGCCATAAGAAAAACCTTCTAAGCACAATAGACTTCAAATTCCATTATATCGGCTATATGGGCTGTCCAGTATCAAAGTTATTACTATGTGATGTTCAGTATAGAATGTCTAGTGCTAGGGTCATAATAAACACTTGTGGCACATATGAAATAGGGTTTAATAATGGTTCTTTTGCCATCAATTGTATTGTAGACTGCATATTTCAGAATATCAGCTTTAATAATATAGTATTCATTATTTATTATCTATTGGCAGTGATTTATATCTTGAGTGAAATGCAGCGACATGTATTATTATTTAACTCATTACTGACACCTTTAATCCAACTAACGGCAGTGGAAGAACATACAATGCATATATCAACTGTTTTATATAGCTCTATAGCTATCAGCGGTGACTGGTGTCCATAATAATTGGCCTTGATGGTGCAGATCATGCATCAGTTATGCTTTTATATGTTACAGTAGGTTGCATATAGATGAAAGGTGGGTGGTAAGCAGGTAATAATAAACAGAAGGATTCTACTGCATCCAGTGGTCTATGTATCATGCAAGTAGTGGGAGGGAAAATACGAAGGAAACAGCTGTTTGCTTTATTTTGTCCTTACCTATCTACAGTTTTGTAGTTAGCAAATCCTTGCATTAGTAAGTTGAACAGGTCCCAAATAATCTTTATTTACAAGGGTTAAAATTGTGACTACACTGAAAATGCATATGACACGGGATTAGCCAACTGAGGCATATATATTGCAGTAAGAGTTGTGATAATTATATTTAGCACAAAGTTGTTATATTTACTGGATAATTCTTGTATTCCAAATATACCACCTAACCTAGTGAATTTTAGCGTATCCATTTCTATCGTTTTATCTCATTTTGTGATGTCCATGGCTTTAGCTTAGGCCCCCACAGGCTACCATGTCTCTGAGGGCCTTATACCCAGAACCATCCCTAGGCATATGCAAAAAACAGAGGATTAAGGGGAAAGTAGAGAACAAGGGAGTAAGGGGCCCAAAAGAACAGGGGACGGAGGGGCTGGTAGAATGTGCAGCGGAGAGGGAACTGAGGAAAATAGGAGAGACTGGGATTTAGAGAGAACAGTGGGGAGAAGGGGCTGGAAATTGGGAGAAGGGGACTGAGGAGAACAGGGGATTAATAGGGGCTGGAGAGGTCAGGGAAGAAAGAATACTAAACAGAACAGGGTGCAAAGGGAAGAGGAAGCTAGAAAGAACAGGAGGGGAGGTTGGAGGGAAAATAAGAGAGAGAGGAGGCTGTAGAGAATAGAGAAGACAGAGGGCTAGGGAGAACATTGAGGAGAGAGGGTTGCAGGAATGTTCTGGAGGCAGGGCCGGTGCGATGCGGTAAGAGGGGTAAGTGGTGCGGGTGGGCGCCAGGATACACAGGCACTCACACCCCCGTTGCCCACTCCGCAGCACCAGTGTCTGCTTCCATGTATGCAGCTGTTAAACATTGCAAGGTGCTCTCCTCATTCTGGTGAGAGCGCCTTACAATGTTAAACAGCGGTGCTCATTCCCTCCAGCCCTCCTCCTGTGGCTGAATGAATGACGGTGGCGTGACCTAAGGTCACATCAGCGTCATTCACTTCAAGGC
Organism: Limnodynastes dumerilii; assembly: GCA_011038615.1. Taxonomy (NCBI): domain Eukaryota; kingdom Metazoa; phylum Chordata; class Amphibia; order Anura; family Limnodynastidae; genus Limnodynastes; species Limnodynastes dumerilii. Next base: position 27,528 of record WWET01002974.1, on the reverse strand, counting down.
CAGCCGCGGAGGAGAGCAGAAGACTGAAGGTGGAAAGACTGCAAAGGTAAGTAACATAATGGGTGGGGGGCTGGAGAGACATTATTGGTAATACTGAGGGCCAGAGACTTGATGGTGGATCCTGGGGGGACTGGAGACACTTTATGGAGAATACTGAGGGGCTAGAGATGTGATGGAGGATACTGGGGGACTGGAGATACATGATGGGGGGACTAGAGACACTTGATGGAGGATGCTGGAGTGCTGGAGACATGATGGGGAATACTGGGGGGCTGGACACTTGATGTGGAATACTGAAGGGTTGGAGACGGAATGAGGGGATACTGAGGGGCTGGAGATATGATGGGGATACTGTGGGACTGGACACTTGATGGAGGATACCGGAGGGATGGAGACATGATGGGGAATAGTGGTGGGCTGGATACTAATGATGGGGGATACTGGGGAGCTGGAGACATGATGGGAATACTGGGGCGCTAAAGAGACATGATGGGGATATTGTGGACTGGAGAGACATTATGGGGGATACTGGGAGCTGGGGAGACAAATGATAAAATATTTAGTCACTATTGTTTGGCTGTTTTTAAGCTAGGAATTGTATAGCGTAGACTAGAAAACTGTCTGTATTTTATAGTGGTCACTATGATTTACTTTCTTTAATTATTGTTATAAGATTGTTTTTATGACGCTTACTATAATTTAAGATGGTTATAGGTGTTAAATTGTAAACAGAAAGGCGTAAATGTAAAATTCACAAGGGGGCTCCTTCGCAGAGGTGAAGGAGTTAAAAAGGTCCTCTAAAAACTGGTAGAAGATGGGACTAGAGAGAATAGGAAGGAGAAAAGATTAGAAGGAATAGAGGAGAGAGGGGGCTAGCAAGAAAAGGGGATGGGGAATATAGAGAACAGGATGGAGAGGAGGTTTCCGAGAACTAGAGGGAGAGTGGGTTACACAGAATTAGAGGGAGAGGTGGTTACAGAAAACAGAGGGGATAGGGCTAGAGGGTTTTTAAGTCATTTTTTTCAAGTATGTATATTAGCCCCCCCCCCCCTTAGATTGTAAGCCCAAAGGGCGAGGCATGGCTCTAACAAGAGAATATGACCATAATAATTTATCAGAATAAATATAAAGATTGTTATATGACAACCATTAACAAATAGACTTGCCATTATCTCCACTGTCATATTATGTCACAGTGGAGATCATATTATAACATCTTAGAAAGCTAAACTGGATTTGGATAATAGGTGTGAATAGAACTGAAGCTGTGCACAGCCGGCTCTTTACAGGAGGGGGGGTGAGCTTACAGGCACCGCACTCCCCCAGTTCGACTCTGTATGCTGTGAGCTGAAGGAGATGACAGGAGGGGAAGCGTGGCGCAGCACGTGGGGGGGGGGGCTGCTTTGGGGGGGGGGGCGCTTTTGCCGCCCCCTCGGGCGCGGCGCCCTAGGTGATCGCCTTAGCTCGCCTAATGGTAGCGCTGACCCTGGAAATGGGGGGTCTGGTTCATTGCTAATCAGTGGTCTAAGTATAAGGATAAAAAAAAATATGGAATGTGAGAACATGGGACCAGATACAGACCCCTGTCATTCCCCTCGGTCGTGCGGGCCTTACATTCGACTGCTGATCTGCACCAGTGTAGGAGCCCCTCCCACACTACACAATTAAAAATGCTTCCCCCTCTCACTTTAGCAGGCGGAGGGGAAGCACAGCCCATTTCTTCAGATATGGGCTTGTACGGAACTAAGTCTTGCTACACTAGTGTTACTATCATAAGTGACCTGACGTTCGTCAGGATCCAGACTATGGAAATAGATCCATTGAAAATGAGAGGAAATCAGGTGTAAAGTTACAGGGCACAACAAAGTTCAATTTCAGGGGGAGTAAAATTAATTGTATTCTTTGCATGCAGGGAGAATACTTTGTTTTTGCTTGTTTTTTACACTTGGTTTATGAGAAATCCTCTCTCAAGTCTATTACTGTTATACAGATGAAAGTTACCTCCCCTGTGAATCTCTCCACCTGATTCTGTCCATCATTAATATTATTTGTATACATAAGGATAGATTTATTAGTAATTGTAAGAATGTTGTTCATAGCATCTAATCAAATTCTAGCTATCATTTTTTAGAACAGTGATGGGCAAAGAAACAATCCATAGGCCAAACGGTGGTTCAGTCAAAAGTCCACTCACTACATTTACATTTAATCAGAGACTGGAATACCAGACATATTAAACTGCTACAACAAACATATCCGATATCAACACAGAAGGGAGCTAGGGGCCACAAGTGACAGTAAGTAAGTATATTCTCATCAGTATATACACTGTATTCATATAGTCGCAACCTGATTCAGATTTGCTTTTGGAAGGGGACTTACACATGTTAGCTGCGTAAGTCCCCTTGACAGGTAACATCTGTGCATGCGCGCTGTACGGGAGGACTTCGATAGAAAGGGACGGTCCTTCAGCTCCACAAGGCAAAATCCTGCCACACAGGCGGAGTTAGGCATGTTAATGAAGGGTTGGGGGTGGAGAGCTGCACTTCCAAATGGATCTACGTTTGTACGAACACAGATCCGTGCGTATAACGTAAGGTAGGGTTATGAACACTTAAATGTCCAGGACTCCGTAAGAAGGAGGGAAGTGACAGGGGCGTGCACTCCCCTCCTCCATGTTTACTTTCAGATCTACGTGCGCACATAAGTCTGATGACACTAAACTATTTAGAATGTTTTTTGTGTAGCTCATGCAAATATGTTGGGGAATTATAGAAAGGTCCCATAGGTTTGAATTATTTTCACTCCTAGAAATTCTAGAAAGTAACTAAGCCTTCATTAATTGGAAAAGCTACCTAAATAAAGAGGGGTTGGGGGCTGAATTAATATTTTGGTTCACAATATGTTCCACTTATTTTTGTAGTTTTGCTGATTTCATCAAAAACATTAAACTAAATTAATCATTATGAACCAAGATAGATATAATGGCTGCAAACATAATACAAAGGAAGACTCTCTTATACATAATTTAGTATATAAGACCACTGAAGCTAGATGAGATTAATGAGGAGCTATGATGGTGTTTGAATTAATCATTCAAACCTGGACTGAGAATAAACAGGCTGTAACAACCCTGCACCTTGTGACGTGTATCATATACTGCATATTTCACATTTAAAATGTTAGTAAAGTGTATTATTATTTTTAATGTAGCTAATATGAATATTAGTACTAATAGCATGGTATTGTTTCTGTGTTCCAGGGTCATTTATCAAAGGTAAAACATTGCTTTATAATTCCACATAATGGTACTTTGCACAGTATTTAATCTACTTATTTCGTCAAGTTTATATTTATTAATTTCTGTTCTAAATTGTGTAAATAATTTCTAATTGGGGAGTACAGTTTTTTAGCCTGGGTAGTAGAATTGGCCTGTTATACAGAACAGAGAATCAGGTGGCCAACTGACTCAGTCCAATATGGGACATGTGTGTGTGTGACAGCTATCATTCTTTATGCTTACAGGAGTCTTTTTTTTTTTTTTTGTCATCAAGTGAACAAGCATCAGAGGAGACTACATGATAATGCTGGATGTATCTGTCCTCCCAATAGCAATTATCATCCTCTGAGTATGCAGGGGCTTCAGCGAAGGTTCAGTATATAAAAAGCTCCCACCATCTCCATTTTAATCTATGCTGATATTACTTGAAATGAAACATTCTTTACTCCGGAGGCTGCATGGATTTAAAAGAGTCAGCCACAAATAATCTGTGCTTACAGCGCCCCCTGCCTGTTTTACACGGGAAGTGATGATTGTCACATTTACTTGTTAGTATATAAAATATAAACATCATATAAGAGTAAAATATGAAAATATATATATACATTTTTTTCTTTTCTTTTCATTTTCATTTTCTTTCATTTTTATTTCATTTTCAGATTTTTAATTCTAATATGGTACAGACTCATTTACTACTGGCTGTTTCATATATAAAAGAAAAGGAGAGCATTTGCTGGTGTATTAACCATTTTTCAATGCAAGGGTTGCAAATCAACTTTTGTGTTTTTGCATGCAGGGTGCCATCTGCTTATGTATTCAGCCCACAATACTGAACAGCTTTCTTCTAAAATGAATTTTAGAGTTTAGCGAGGACACGGCTCCTCATGATGTAGCTCTGTCTGCACATGTTACATTTGTCCCCCCCTACAACATGGTTTTCTCAGTGTGCAAGTTTAGTTTTTTTTTTGTTTTTTTCATTTGATTCAGCCCCTTACATGACTGTATATTGACTTTTGTAATGTACTGTGCTGTGTACATTATATATTGTAGGTTATTTAGTACAGGATTTTATTGTAAACTTTAATATTTTTAAGGCTTAGATGGTACATTTTAACCAGAGGTGAGGTTGGGGGATTTGCCCAGGAATACTATATTAAAGGGCAAAATGCTGATTGCCACTGACCTAGTGCAAGGTACACAAATTTAAGATAGATGTATTCACTAGATTACTGTTACCAAAAGGCTAAGATTTTAACTTATGAGGGGCGAAGATACTCATGGTGGGTGGAAATAGACATTTAAATTTTTACAGTAAGGACTTGGTTTGGTTTGGACAAACAAATGGATTTGACTACTAAATCACAATCTGGCTCAAGGATTAGAAATTAAGATTGTAAGATTTTACTGGTTAATAGAAAGATGGATAGCTGCTAGAATTTTCTGTTCTATTCTATTTATGGATTCATTTCAGCATAGACCCTTTAAAACTCTGTCAATTAAATAATACTAATCATCTGAACATTGGCATTATATGGTGCATTTGTAATCTGTACCTAACAGTGACACTACTTATGTTGTTAAGGTCATTGTTGTGACACATAAATTATGCAAAAAAAAAACAAAAAACCACACAGCAAATTTAGTTTGCCTGTAATTATGCAGATTTGCCTAAAGGGTTAATGTGTCTGTGTATCCAAAATAGATTACCAGTCAAGTCGGCAAGTCAGCTTTTCATGTGAAGCCATTGGCTCTGACGAAAGATTGTCAGCTGTGCCAAGAAATGCAATATTTCTTGATTTAAAGGAGGAGTGACAGTGAACACCTCAGTGAGGAGATGGCGGGGTAGGAATAGAGAAAGCGGTGCGCCCTTTGAAGTCAGGAGGAAAAGGCTCATCTGAAATCTCCTGTGCTGACTTGAATCTCACTCATTGCCCTGGAAAAAAAATGATTTAAATGATGAAACCCAGAAAAGGTGTTACAATGTCGGCATCACTCCAATAATCCTCATTCATTATTGCAGATAATTCATTCACAATGTTGTGTGTTACACACGCAAAGTGCACCCTCCAGATGTTACGTTAGATTTACTAACATAACCAAGTTCCGTATGATGGAGTTTAAATAGAAAGGGGCTGTGTTTCCGCTCCGCCCGTCAAGGTGGGTGGAGGGAAGAATTAAAATTTTACAGTGTGGGTGTGATCACCCACTTACGAGCGGATCAGCGGTGGGACGGACTGCTCATCCACAAGTGTGACTTAAGGCTGCTTTATGGAAGAGTAAGTCACACTTTTTATAATGGTATCACAATCTCATCATTATCCAGGACTTGTTCCTTCCCATTAGTGGTTCAATAAATAGGTGTGAAAAATTCCATAAATATTGGACTTTGTGGGAATAAGCCCTTACTGTACATAGGCAATGTTAGTATACCCATTCTCCTTCTTGTTGTTCCTTCAACCACAAAGGGTGTTATCTGTCCTGTGCAATGGGGAATGTGCTCTGTATTTACAATCCATCAGCTTTTGGAACTTTTGGCTTTTAGAAGGGTTGGTTCTCAAAGGAGAACTGGCTACTAAAAAAATCTTATTCCCCCTCTCTCCCTCTAGGAATGCCATCCCTGTGCCATTTGTGGTGCAGAATGTGAATAAATTGTAATAAAAAATAATCACTTGACATTCAGAACCTGATGGTACCTGTAGGTTTATATTTAATTAATGTGTTTTTCAATCAAGCCATATTGTTTGTTACACTTCTCCCAGCTAACACTCATTACAGCACCAGGCCATGCTGAAATCGGCTGTTTACTGAGTGACTGTTTTCTTGACAAAGGACCAGGCTCAGAGATGGAACATAAGGACCATGTTCACAGTTCAGAATGAGCAGTATCCACACCTAACTCATCTGATCTGGCCTTCAACCTGTCCCCATTTTTAGGAACCTTATAGCACTTAAGAGTGTATTGGGCTTCCATAAGTAACAGTTCATATTTTCCTTCTTAAGAAGGAAAATACAAACGGTGATCCCTTCCCAGCGCCCTCCCCAGCTAATTTAAATCCCCCCACCCACTCTTCTTAAAAAAGGCAGAGGCTGTTCCTCTTCCTTCTTAAATTTCTAAGTGTGGTCTATAAAGACCTAAATGGTAGGTAGATTGAGAATGACCTACTATGCATGCATAGTAGGTCATTTCTTAAAAGCCTGTTCTTAAGAAGCACCAACTTCTTAAGCTTGAATATGGTCCTAAGACAGAAAAGTTACTCCTGGACAAAGCCATGTTGATTTCAGGGTCAAGTTAATTGTATTCTTTGCATGCAGGGATATATCTTTGAATTGCTTATTGCACACAGCTAGGCAACAGCCAGAAGACAGCCAGCTGACAGGGGCATGCGGCGGGAGCACGAGGAGGACGGTTAGATTTGGCAATTGGCGTGAGGTAACGGGGGGTGAGAGAGCATTGCAGCTGGTGGTAACATCAGGAGAGACAGTGGTGATATCGGAGGGAGCATTGTAAACAGGTGAAGCAGATCTAATCTATCTACAGTATTAGCTAGGATAATATATACATATATACACACACTATATGCACACATGTGTTGACACTAATATATACCTATATATCTATATCTATGTTGGTGGAAATCCCTGCACTGAAGGCCTAACGTTCCTTTTCGCCTGTCTCTATTTCGAATGACAGCCATTTCATATATATATAT